>CM028351.1:75806203-76094819 GCA_016618105.1 Dendrobium huoshanense
TTCTCCCCATAAAAACCCGTCCTTCTTCAACTGCTCTGTCAGAGGCCATGCTATGGTGCTGTATCCTCTCACGAACCTTCTGTAATAGCCTGTCAGTCCCAAAAACCCTCTGAGTCCCTTCAAGGTCTTGGGTTGAGGCCAAGCCAGCATTGCCTCTATCATGGATTGATCTGCAGCCACTCCCTCCTGGGATATCACGTGCCCCAGGTACTCCACCCGTGCCTGAGCGAAGTCACACTTCTTGAAGTTGGCCTTCAACTGATGCTCCTTCAGTACACCCAACACCACTCTCAGGTGCTCTAGGTGTTCCTCCTCAGTCCTGCTATAAATTAGGATGTCATCAAAAAATACCAACACAAACCTGCGGAGGTGTGGCTTGAAGATCCGGTTCATCAAAGCTTGGAATGTTGCCGGAGTGTTGGTGAGGCCAAAAGGCATCACCAGAAACTCGTAGTGACCCTCATGAGTCCTGAAGGCCGTTTTCTGCACATCTTCCTTCCTCATCCTGATCTGGTGATAGCCTGATTTCAGATCGACCTTGGTGAACAAAGCTGCTCCATGTAGCTCATCCATCAACTCATCAATCACAGGGATAGGAAACTTATCAGGCACAGTTTCCTTGTTGAGAGCTCTATAATCTACACAGAACCTCCAACTCCCATCCTTCTTCTTCACAAGCAGCACTGGACTAGAGAAAGGACTCACACTGGGCTGAATAATCCCTCCTTCTAGCATTTCTCCCACCAACCTTTCAATCTCATCTTTCTGCACCTGAGGATATCTGTAAGGTCTCACACTGATAGGAGATGCTCCTTCTTTCAGGATAATCTGGTGCTCCTGCTCTCTGTCAGGTGGTAGTCCAACTGGAGGTTGGAACACATCCTCAAATTCCTACAACAGGGGTTGAACCAAAGCGGGGATGGGTCTTCCCTCCCCCTCCTCCTGCTCCTCCAAGCTCTGCAATTCCACCAAGAATCCTCCTCCTTCCTCCTGTATGATTTTCACCATGGATCGGAGTGACACTCCAGCTCTGGACAATCCTGGTTCTCCCCTCAGCTTCACCTGCTTCCCCTCTACGCTCAGCTCCATCACCATGGTCCCCCAATTCACTTTGGTTTCACCCAAGGTCTGTAGCCACTTCATGCCCAAAATGACATCTGTGCTACCCAACTTCAGGGGCAGAAAATCCTCTACCACCCTGATCTCCTGTAGCCTCATCTCCACCCCTTTGCAGATCCCGGTGCTGGACTCAATCTTCCCTGTCCCCATCATCACCCCGTAGCTGCCTGTCTCAGTAGACTCCATCCCTAGCTCCTCCGCCACCTGGGTGAATATGAAATTGTGGGTTGCCCCACTGTCAATCAGAACCACAACCTCTCTCCCCCGAATCTCCCCCTTCACCTTCATCGTATGGCTAGGAGTGAATCCCATCACAGAATTGAGGGAGACCTCGGCTACCTCCAACTGTGGATCAATCTGCTCCTCATCAGAGTCATCACCCTCCTCAGGCGCCTCGTCTATATAGACAGTGAGAGCCCGAAGAGCGCGATCCTTGCATCTGTGCCCTGGAACAAACTTCTCCTCACATCTGAAACAAAGGCCCTTGGCCCTCTTCTCCTGCATCTCCTCCTCAGTCAATTTCTTGAAGCTTCCTGCAGTTTTAGTCACCCCGCTCTTCTCCTTTCCACTCTCTCTAGGGACACTAGGGCTTGGCCCTTTTGGAGCCAAGTAAGTGGTAGTAGTCCTGGTGGGACCTCCTGAGTGGTTGTTCCGCCAACTTCGAGCGTTGGTCTTCTGGTTCTCCACCAGCTGAGCCAACTCCATTGCCTCCCTCAGGTCTCTCGGTCTCATGACCTTCACAGCATCCCTAATTTCTGGCTTGAGCCCCTTCATAAAGTTTCCCCCCAACGTGCTGTTCGATAAGCCCTCCATGTCGCCCACCAGACTCTCGAATTTCTTTCTGTATTCCTCCACTGTCCCCTCCTGAGTGAGGGCATAGAACTGCTCAGAGATCTCCCATGGGCTGCCCCCCTCCTTGAAATCCCTCCACGTTCTCACCGGATCCTACTTATCCATGTACTTGAACCAGGCAAAAGCCGCCCCTTCCAAGCACATGCTAGCAGCCATCAATCTCTCCTCCTCCATAAGGCCATTCACTGCAAAGTACCTTTCCACCTTGTGGATCCACTCATCCACATTTCCCTCTTCGAAAACAGGCATTTTCAGCTTCCTGGCCCTCGTGTCCATTCCGTATGCTCTGTTTCCCCCATGGCCTCCTCTGTCCCAGGCAATGGGGTCTTCCCAAGTTCCTCTTTCTCCATATCGGGGCACATCCTCCCTCCTCGGCCGTCGATAGCCATCTTCCCCTCGCGCTCCGCCATGGTGGTTATGAAACCCCCATGGCCGGTCCACTGGGTCGGGCCTCTGACGACGCCAATCATCCTCTCTTTCTTCCCTGAAGTCTCTCCTTCTTTCCTGCTCTTCCCTCCTGATGGACTCCCGATGTAGCATTCTTCCGTTGCTACCAAGCAGTTCCACCTCCTCTTCCCCTTCCGGATTTGCCTTCTCCTTACCCTTGCTCCCACTACCTTCTCCTCTTTCCTCCGCTGGCACAGCTCTTGCTTGCCCTTCCAACAACTTTTTCATCATCTCCTCCAATGCCATGAATTTTCCTTCCATATTCTCACTCAACGTCGCCATCTTCTCCTCCAGATCCGCCTTAAATTGATCCACTTCGGTCTCCAAGACTTCTACACGTTTAGATGCCATGGGAACCCAAAAATGGTCTCCGGATCCCTTCCAAAAAGCAAAAATCTGCAGCGAAACAGTGGAAAACAGCCCCCCACCGTCCGGATCTTCGCTCTGATACCAATTTGATAGGTACCACTTGAGTATTTCAAGTGATTCCTATCGGATCTAAGCCAAATCCCTAATAATCCGTTGTTTTCTATGGAAAACAGCCACCAAGCACAAAAACAGTGGAAAAATCTGAGAAGAATCGTAGAGAGAATAGGAGAAACAATTGCAAACGATAGAAATTTCACTAGTCGATGCAAAGAAAATAAAGATACAAGTTTCCTTCAATCCGAGAGGAAGGAAAAACTCTCCAACAATCTCCGGCAACGCCAAGAGCCCACGCAAGAAAACCTAGAAGACAAATCTCTTTTCAAAATCAAGATGAAACCCTAATCCCCTCATAACTCCATATTAAAACAATCTAATTCAAATTAAAAGCAAAAGGACTACTCTACCCTTCCTTCTCCCTCCAAAAACACTTAAACCATATTTGAAATGCAAGTGGACCCCACCCCTTGGCCCTTTTCCCTCTTCCGCCTCCCCCCTGTCTCGTTTCCGCCTGGAGAAGACCCGGACCGGCTGAGCCGGTCCAGGTTGGGCCGGTCCAGGCTGGACCGGCCTAACAAAGTCATCTTCCCAAATTGAAGGGCATACAAAAGAAAGGTATGGTGCTTGTGAGACAAAGCCAAACAGTCTCAGAATTTATCTTGCTTGATAAATGAATAAATTTGAAGGGGCATGAGTTCATTTTTTGAGCTGGGTACAAAAGATGAAGGCCATAAGAAGGGTGTCTTCTTGGTCAAGAAGAGGGCAAAAATATGTTCTCTATCTCAATCAGTGTGACTCCAAACTGGGACATGCTAGCAACAAAACAATACGCAATTAAAAAATATGAATCAAAAAGTTTTTGGAAGAAAACTCACTTAATTTTGCTTCACCTTTTACAAGTACATTTTGCATAGCCCCATCAAATTTTTGCATCACATGTTCCTTGCTTGCATGCTTCCTCAGGAAACTCCTGTAAACTTGCGCAGAATTCTCTGGTGCTCTCTCCTATCAAGACCTCCCAAGAGATGTTACCTACACCAAGCTCTTTCCTTGCACGCCACCACGCTCCTTAGTGACCATAATATCATAGATAACAACCAGTGTGACACCACATCATCTAGCAATGAAAATCCTTAAAGCGGGTTGGGAGCATGTCAAAAAAGGCTTGGTTTGTTAATGCCTCATAAATCAGCAAAAGCAAATTATCGCAACAAAGCTAAGCTCAACGCCCTTGTTACTCCACTGCTAATACCGTGTGGTGCCTAGGAGTCAATGGGCTAAATACTCTCCTCCATGCACTCCACTCAAGAGGCTAAGCCTTCCACTAAATGAAGAAAATTGGTAACCTCGCAGCTAAGGCTTGTAAAGCTTTCCCACACTCTTCAGCCAAACCAACGCCGACAAGACTTTCCAACTTTCTCTTGAACTCATCTTCACCAAGCTAGCTTTTCTATTTGATTGTATATGAATCTCTCCAAGACCATACTCTACATAAGCTACCATCCTCTATTGAGTCAACCTCCAAGATATCCAACAAAGACGATCAAACCTAATCACTCAAATTAAGTTATAACAAATTCTTCTTTGCTCAGTGTTGGAAACACTTATCGCAGACTCTTCACCGGCAATTCCCCTTTTGACTGCAATCTCCTCTTTGCCATCTAGGAGGATTATTTTTGCCCGAATTCTACATGGCGCCTTAATTTTACACGTAGAATCCTATCTCTCGAAATTGAAGTTGATGGCATGTTGCGCTTATGACATACAATGATCAACAACTCATACTCAACAACTTCCTCCCAGTAGCCAAAGATATTTTGCTAGCTCTAGCCCTCCTACCCAACAACATCATGTAAGTATGTCTCCTCCACCGACATCTCCCTATCATTGCCCTTGCGTATGGAAACATCTCATTGACATGTCTTTCCCAACATCTTTTCGGCTCGACTAATTCACTTGGTGCCTCCTTCTCATCTCGATCTTGCCTAATAGCCTCTCTTTCGACCTATCTCCTCTACTTGACACATCCCTACATCACTTTCCGACCTAATAGCTTAATGTTGGCCCAGCTTCATGTTGGCAACCTCATGTCTGACATTATCTTGTAAGCCAAATCCCTCCACTTGACAAGGCTTAAAGATATCAAGATCAAATCTCTAACAAGTTGCGGCCTACTCTTTTGCCTTAGACTACCACTAGCCAGTGCCATGGGAGAACACCATGCATCCAACATACCTTATCACTTCTAACACTTGCAGCTCAATCATTCGAGCCCTTACAACAGCTAACTCCAACAACCAATGGGATCACATCATTTTGTTTCTAAATATATATAGCACAAGTATTTAGCAGATCATTATGTTACTCTTGAGATTGAGCTCATGTAAAGCTTTTATTACTTTTCTCTTTTTTTTTTTCATCCTCCTCCTGCCAAGAAGTAAACCTTTAGCATATATTTCTTTCTTCAATCTTTCTAAATGCAATACCCACTCTCCCTATAGTAGACAAAATCTACAAATCCAAACCATTTAAAAATATTGGCGGTCATATGTTGCTTTCCTTACAGCCCACCATATCTAGGGAGTATATCTACTGATTGCTGCCTTCTCTATTTTTGATGCCTTCACCTCAATTCAAGCCACATGTCGCCTCTCCATTGAAGAACTAGTTTTCAGGATTCATGGGAGAGCTCCTAGCTCGCATAAAATAGCAAATATTTCCAAAATTTTAAAATAATGCTTCAAAAAATATTACTTAAGAAAAGCATTTTCATTGATAACCCTTTTTTCATTAACTCTACCAATTCACCGCCCAACTAAAAAGAAGAAAAATGTGCTTAATCTACTTCTTTTCATACTTAAACCTAAGGACACAACCCTAATTTCGAGAATTTCATTTGAAGTTTAAAAACCTTCATCGTTAAGGTATAAACACTAAATTGATGTTAATGATTGAACATTAAAAGAATTAATAATAAGAATAAACTAGTTTAACAACTTAAAACTAATAATTCTTTTTTTTAGTAATTGAAATCACAATGTGCGTGCCCCACTGAGATACATGAGATTGGAAAATGACCCAAATTTGTAAGTACAACAAGGGTTAAGTTTCAAATATACTGGTTGTGGCCATTGCTCATTAATTTTTAGATTAGGCATTAATCCACTAGTGTAATAGGCACAATTAAGACCCTCAATGTTACCATCCCAACAAGTGAAATCAAAGTTGATAGTTCATGTAATTTGTATCTCTCATGGGTTTTAATGGCTTCTATAATGATTAAGCAAAGATCATAAGTGGAAGACTCCCACATTGGCCCCACGTAGTTGACTCTTCACGCATGAAATTTGATAATATTAAAAAGATTTATTTGAGGGTGATGAATAGTGTGGAAAAATCCCACAAATGCAAGGGAGCCTATTAAGACATAAAAGTGGCAAAAAATCCAACAAGAAAGCCAAACAAGAAATAAGTTCCTAATATACTACTAATACTAGCAATAGCCTTACACATTAGCTTAAGATTTTATGTTGATGATCGAGCACCCAATAGTATATTGGGCTCAACATAGAACCCCAATCTTGCACCCTCCTAATAAAGCCAAACTGATATGACATGCCAAATCTCATGATTTAAAGGTGGCTAGATAAAGCAAGATTCCTATATTCTGAACATAAAACTTTATGAAATAGTAAGTTGAGAAATTTTAGATTAAAATTACATGGTGAGTATGCATGTTTGTGGCTTTAAGCAGAAAAAAAAAAGTAGTAAACCTACCCCTGATGCATGATTTTCCAATGATTAGGGACCGTTGAGGCAAATGCCATAAACCCATTAATTTAACAAATATGTAGCTTGTCTATCTTGACATGTTCTACACTGGCCAACAGCGACAATATAAGGAATTTGTTCTGCTAACCTTGCCAATCAATACTCAATACAATCCCACATACTAGACATAGGTATGACTGACTTCTAAATGGACTGCAAGCTTAAAATAAGTAATAAAACACCTATGCCAATAATTATTCTTTCAGAAAATACTTTGAGTAAAACATCTTGGCTGATGAACTTACTTACACAGTGCAATCAACAAAGCATTAACAGAAAGTAAAGAAGAAAAATGAAGTAGTATGCTAACGCACTGATATTGTTGTTGATTGCAAGCTTCATTAAATTTCTACGTAGCTATGTTTAGCTTTTGTTGATTTATCAAATAACTCTCACTCAGCAAAAGAATTAGCATTGACACTTCCAAGTTTCAACCCAAACGTAGCTACATTTAATCAGAGAAACTAAATAAATAACACGATTTCAAATTCATCATCTATTACGAAAGATTGACGAGTAGAACAGACAAGGCTTATAACTAATCTGATGCCAACCCGCAGCTCAGTCCATCGGGCCCTAGAAACCAACCATTGGTACTGTCTTACCCACCATAAAGCTCTTGCGCTCGATATAACATCCTCCCATCTATGCAAAAGACAAAAGAAGGGGTTTAGCATATCTCACAGTAATCCAATTAAAAACCATAGATTCTCACAAACACTCCCTAACCACAGCAGCAAACATGATGACCTAATTTGAATAGTTCAAACCCCTTAAATTGGTCCGCGAATGGCAATGAAATCAAGAAAATCCTGTACAGCTAACAAAACCCTATAATAATTTCCCAAAATAAGTAACAAGACGTCGCAAAGACAAAATTAGGTTGAAACTCCGAATCCCCGGAAACAAGAGAGAAAGGGTTTTTGGGCGAACAAACTGACCCGACTCCTGCAGGTAGCGGAAAACCAGAAAATTCAGCTCGTTGGACGTGATCGCTGAGAGCGTCGTCATGAGATCCCTCGCCGCCGCAAAACCATCGCCAAAGCCAACCTCAGTAGGTCGGATAAAGAGAACGGTAGGCAATAAGTAGAGGAGAAGGGGGAGAAGCTGCGCCTATTTGGTCGAAGATTAACGGCGACGCCGAGAAAAGAATCGACGGCGACAACTTTAACGGCGAGCTCTTCGTCTTCACAACCGCGGACACTTCGCGCCGTCAGCCGGTTTTGCGTGCAGGCGTGCAAAAATCGATTCGTTTGGACCGGAAATGGTCCAGTCGAGCTCGATCCATCTTTAAATTAAATTTATAATTAATTAATTTACATTAGTTGGTTTTTATTTAAATCATTATGATTCATTAAAAGAAATTTATTATTTTTATAATCTAAGAATTATCCAAACTTTAGAAAATGGCCATTTTTAGCATATATTTTTTGTGTTCAAATATTTATAAAATAAAAAATAAATACTTGGATACAATTGATGAATCCCATGAAAAAATAAATAGAAAAACAAAAAGGGCCATCCTCAACTAGAGGTGTAAACGAGTCAAGTCGAGTCGAGTAGTGGCCTTATCGAGTTCGGCTCATCAATCAAACAATTGGCTCGAACACGAGCACGAGCTCGAGCTCATTGCACTGCAAATAGATCGTCGAGTGGCTCACGAGCCCACAGTCGAGCGGGCGGCCTATATATGTTTCGCATGCGAGCTCGTGACCTGCGTCTCCCCTGACCCGTGTTCGTCTTTCGAAATTCCTGCTTCCGTCTTTTCGAATTTCCGCCTGATGCTCGCATTCCGTCATTTGGAATTGTTGTCCAGCGCTCGCATTCTGTCTTTAAGAATTCCAGCATACGCACATTTTCATTTTAGATTTTTTTATTCAAATAATCATTCGAGCTTGGCTCACGAGCCGAGCCTCATCTAGCTCGAACTCGAGCTCGCGACTCAATAAGCTCGGCTTGCAAGCTCGTTGACGAGTCAAGTTCGAATCGGTTAGGCTCGCTTACACCCCTATCCTCAACTCTATAAAATTAAACCAAACACATTAGAATAATTGGCATAACCCCCAAAAAAATAAAAAGCTTAGATAAAGCATGTATGATTTTGGACATTTTTATTTAGGAAGATGAGTGCTAAATGCAATTTTCTCTCAACTTTTATATTGCAAAGAAAATTGTTCTTTCAATTTATGTGGCATGCCACAAATAGAACATTATGATTTGTTTACTGAAAAATAATAATATTATTGGATGGAATATGAGAATTTTATTAGCTGGACTGGGGAATGTATTTATGTTTTTTTTTTTTTTTTTTTTTTGCTCTACATAAATTCAACAGAAAATAGAACAAACAAAATTATATTCTCATTACAGATAACCAAATAACCCCCTAAGAATTTATAATATATTGCATTTTGTACACAATGAGATTGTTTGATTTGAAGTAGAAGGGGTTTAAAGTATTTTAAGTACATGAGTTTCGAATATAATAGTGATTGCTTTGAAGTAAAAGAAACGCAAAATAAATTATTTTGAAATTTACCATCAAGTTCAATTTTGGGGTATTTGAAAATCATTAGATTTAGCCAATTTTTAAATAAATTGTAAATTCTCTATCAGGGGCTGTTTGGTAGCATTCTGGATTTAATTTAAGTAGGAGTTCGTAAATCCTCTAAATTCGGATTTCGGAAATCCTAAGAGACTTAAATCCTGAAAACTGTTTGGTAAGATTCATGATAAATCTTCTTAAATCTCATGTGACTATTTGGCTATAGAGCATGATTTATTGAGCGGATTCTTCCTCTAGCATCATGGATTTCGTAAATTCTGCAAAATACTGGATTTCGGAAATCCAGGATTTAGAGCGAATCGGCGGATTTTTCCGTCTACGGAGGATTTCGTTTGCCGTGAGATTTGGTTTTGCATTTTAGGCCGTTTGGCTGGATTTCGCTCAAATCCGCCTCAAATCCAAGCCTAAATCCTACTACCAAACAGCCCCTCATTGTCACTGCCACCCGCAAGGTCGTTGCTACACCATCATTGTTGGTTGCTGCTTGACATCTTCGTTATCTCCTACTGCTAGCCACTATCTGCCATCATTGTTGACTGTCGGAGCCCTCGCTACCATTGGCCACTGCTATGATGCCATCGTTGCTACCAACCACTAGACACCACTATCGTTGAGTTTTGCATTAATGCATTCATTTTATTTTAAGATAAACAAAAAAATTAGTAATCCTTGCATTTATTTTACATTCATACACACAACATAAAATATTTCAAATACAATAAATTACATTTACATTGCATGGCATTTTATTATGTGCTTCTTTTCATCAAATTTAATTATACATTTATTTAATTTATTTTGCATTTCTTTTTTAGCAAATCAAACATTGCCTTAGTCAAGAACTTATAATAGACTTCAATCTTCTTCAGTTCAAGAAATCTAAATTACCTGCTTTATAATTTATGGTTCACTCCAAAAAATTTATCATTTTGTTTTTTTTTTTAATAATTGTAATTTAGGTAGCCTATATTGATCACCTTATATTTAAAAACAATATTTTTTATAATTTATATATGTTCTTATTTTGATTTTCTTTATTTATCTTCTTAATTTATATCACATTGTATATTTAAGATTTATATAACATAGGTGGTGATATATGTCAATTATTATTTCATTCATATGATGCAATGCATCTCATGACCATTATATTATGTAAATTTGAATTTGTATTTATATATATTTAAATTTAATGATCACAATATATAAGTTATTGTTTTTAAAATTTTAATATGATAAGATACAATTTTGAATTTATAATTTATAATTTTGTTATGAAATAGTTAATTGACATATCATAGCTAATTGTTATCATTACTCTGATAGACATTTCAACCACAAATCAATAGAAATTTGATAGCAAAGTTTTAGTGACATTTGATTTCTTTTTAAGAATCTCAAAATTTATTATTCTGCTGAGCCAGCTAAAGCTCACTTGAGAAGTGGCCATTGCCAACTTTTGGCAATTGCTTAAGTTCCATCTACTCCCTAATGCATGATCTCTAAATGCCTAAAGGCTCTTCATGTAATTGCATGCTATGCTCAGTTAAACCATTGGATCACCATCAATTTTGGTGCTTGCTGAAATCAGTGGAGCTTCATGGTTTCTAGGCGGGGCTGTGGCAACAATGGTTGAGCCCGGTGGTTGGGTTAACAGAAGATGGAGAGCACATTTAAAGTATGAGACACCTGCAAGGAAATCACCTGATGCTTGCTCAAGAGTAGAGATAAAAAGTAGGATACTTGTTGTTTGCAACAATCCCAACACATGTACCAAAACTCCCATGCCACTGGTTATTGACTGCTTGATCATTGCATCTCATGCTTGGTCATAGGCCCATATATCTCTTGAAGCACTTAGCGGAGATGGGAAACATCATAATATATCCATATAATAGAAGAGAATAGTAATACAAATAATGCATTAATATTTATAAAATAAACATTCATGATGAAACCTTCAATTCATTTAATAAAAAAAAATCCTATTTTGCCCCCCTTCCCCCCCCCCCCCCCCCCCCCCCCCTCAAAAGAGAGGCTAATTTCACCCCTGATTTTAATTTTCATTTGAATTTTTACGATATAACCAATAATTCAATATATTTATAACATATTTATTATTTTTATGCTAAGATATATTGATTAATATATATGTAGTATGATAATCATTGTACTTATACAAACATTAAATTGGTTTTGGGTCACAACTTGGAGGCAAAATAGTTCTACAAAGCTCCAATAATAATAATAATAATAAATACTTCATTAACTTGTAAATATCAATCCTTTGTTTGATTTCAAAGAAAAGGGGTGAAAATAAAAAAAAAATAGTAATTTTGATATTTGTTAAAATATTTGTGGATTAAGGATAATTTATCATTTTAGTGTTGAATGAAAAATTCACACATGAATATCCATCGAGAAAAACTCATATGGTGTTAATTTCCTACTTGGAAATTTGAGAAGGAGAAAAATTAAGAAGACTAACTTAGATGGAAAGATACACAATTGCAAATTGAATATTATATAGAATGTTATTTCTCATAATTAGAGAAGAAAAACATACAATATAGTAAATATAAACCATGGAATATATCTTCCATTTTGGAGGTGTGAATCTTTAGATGTAGGAATTATCAACAAGTGATGGTGGGCAACCATCTTGGCCAATCTCATTTCTGAGGGAGATTCAGTAATCAGAAAGATGGGTGTTAGATGTTAGTAGTAGAGAGATACTAATGTAAGCCTTTGACAAGCATTAGGTGACAACCATTTGATAATGCTAAATGTCAATGTATTGTCGATAGTCTACTAAGACATTTTCAATACATGATAGTACACTGACAACCAAAAAAGATGGATACTTATGGCATATGAATGTTAATTGTTGACATGTATGTTATGATGGTCAACCGACAACATCAAACATAGTATATTAGGCAATATTTAATTTATAATATTAAAATGTTTACTCTCCCAATAGTAATAACCACCATACACATGGCCAACATTTGAAGCCCCATATATCTTCAATGGACTTAGTAGGCCATGCTACCAATAGACCCTCTAGAGAATCCTCACAATAATGCTTGGGAGCCCTCTCAAAAACATCTTCATACAGGTTCTTGGAAGTACCCTCAAGGATGCCCTTGGATAGACTTTTTAACTCCCTTTAATTTTGTATCATTTGTTCGGGGTCCATTCATTTGCTCCATTGGTTATATTTCTTCAAGTGAGGACATAAAGAATAAAAGAGCTTCCATGTATCAACATTTATGATAAAATTTGTATGTTCCCTCTTTTGTTTTATCATGATAGCCAAAACTACGTGGCCAATCCCATGGCATTTATAGCTCATAATCCTCATCTCTCAAGCAACTTTGTCACTCTTCTATAACTACGTTGTAGTCCCTAATGACTAACTTTGTCAAAAGGTTAGTGTGCCCCTCGTAACTGAAATTCTTAAGACATTAAAAGGAGGTAATTATAAAAGGAAAGACATATTATTAATGATTAATCACAATAATTGAACTCCCAAGCCAAGTCCAAGAAGTAAGCTATGATCAATTCAATGCTCATCAAAACATTATAAGATCATACAATATTCGGCAATGCATGATAATTGGCCTCAAGAAAGACTCATCAACTTCTTTCTTGCTCTCCAAAATCTTATTGTAGCTTAAATATAAAGGGTTTTCTTCTTTGTATCTCTCCTGAAAGAAATGATAATTCTTACTTCTTTTCTTCCATAATCTCATGATTTATGTGTCGTGCGTGCAAGAGCTTTATAAATTTCAACCACAACCATGCATAGTTTGTAGCTGGTTACTAGTACGAACTATTCTAAAAATTCCTAGCATATTGATGCAATCTATCCCTTTTTCTAGCCATTTTTGATCTTGTTATGCCTCCCCACAAAATCTTTGGGTGCAATGTATTCGCTTCCCTCTTCATTCATTTGAAAACTTTATCCTCCCTTGTCACCTCAGCTTGTTGAGTTTTCTCTATCAACAAATGATTTGTTCGGCTATTCCTTTTATAGAAGTCCTAGGAGATAGACAACTTGAAATGTGGGCATCAAATAATAATTGTTAATAGATGTTGATCATTGGCAAACATTTGATGACAATTGACTAGGAGCATTAAATGTCAAAAGAATGTCAATGGTCTACTCAATCACACACACATCACATACATAAGACTTAAATTCAATATCTCTTAATTTGTAGCCTAAGCTGTCAACCAACAGACCAATGAGAATTGTGTAGTTTTTTTCAGACTAAATTAGGGGTGCAAACGAGTCGAGTCGAGCTCGAGCCAGGCAGTGTTCGAGTCGAGCTCAACTTTCAAATACCGAGCTAGAGCTCGAACTCGAGTCGAGCTCAAAATCCGATCTTGAGCTCGACTCGTCTCATATGTCGAGCGGCTCGTCGAGCTCTGCTGCAAACTCCGTCCCGAGTGGCTTGTCGAGCTCAGTCGCGCTCCAATATTGCGAACTCCTTCGTCGTCACGAGCTTGCCATCGGCTCCGCTTATCCGTCGTCGAGTTCGCAGTCGCGTTCGTAGTCAAGATCCACTGGATCTGATCCAACGCGATGTCAAGATCCTGTTCGTCGTTGAGATATAGATTCCAGAGCTCTCCATTGCGCCCGCCGTCAAGTCCAAAGCTTGTCGTCGCGGCCGCCATCGACTCCCTAGCTCGTCGTCGCGTCTGCCGTCAAGATGGCGTCCGTCGCTGAAATCTAGAATCCAGAGCTCGTCAAGATCTCGTCCGTCGTTGAGATCTAGATTTCTAAGCTCGTCATTGCGTCCACCGTATAGTCCCTAGCTAGTCGTTGGGGCCACCGTCGACTCCCAAGCTCGTCTTCGCGTCTGTCGTCAAGATAGCATCCGCCCTCAAGATCGCTTCTGCCGTTGAGATCTAGCATTCAGAGCTCATCAAGGTCGTGTCTGCTCACAGAATTGCAGCTACCCAAATTTTCTCTCCCGCCCACTCACACACGTGAGCTACTCGGCGAGCCTATGAGCCGAGTCAGATGTCTGATCGAGCTCGAGCTCGATAATCCATCGAGCTCGAAATGGTGTTCGAGCTCGACTCACGAGCTCAAAAAGCTCGACTCGTCGAGCCAGTTACCGAGTCGAGTTCGAGCCGGCTCGCGAGTCGGCTTGACTCGGTTGCACCCCTAGACTAAATCAATATCCCTGATTTGTAATTGATCTACATCTTACCATTCATTTATAATATATATATTGTTGCGTGCTAGAATATACGCGGCGGTAGAGTTAGAAAATTTGCGTCCTAGCATTGTATGAGTATTCAACACACAAGCAGAAAAGAGAAGTGAACACCAAGGTTTTTACGTGGAAAACCCGAAAGAGGGAAAAAACCACGGGGCCTCGCCCAGTTGCAAAGTTTCACTAGTATTTGTTTGAAGTACAAAAGTTGATCCGTCTTACAAATCAAGACAATCAATTTACAATCAACTTCTCACAAAGTTACAAAGTTAAACAAATTCCCGGTGTTTCCCGAAAATCTGGCAGAGTTCCGGTGTCTTTAGGCGGCAGGAAGAGCTCCGGCGGTGGTCGAGGATTAGCTTCTTCCTTCTCCTCCTTCTTCTCTTCTTCTTCTCGCTCTTCACTTGAGTCCCTCTTGTGAAAATGAGGACTCTATTTATAGTTTTTCTGGAGTGGCATAGCTCGTAAATAGGTGTGAGATCATAGGCGAATAGGGAGTGATTTGAATGGACGGCCGATATTGAACCCTTCGATCATGCACCGTTCGTTGGACATTTGGAGGCCTTAATGATGTTGGAATTCTCTAATCTTGGGCTCGTTGGATTTGTCTCGTCGATCCGTTCGATTTGAGTATAAGCTCGTTAAAATCGGAGACTGTTTGGTAACTTAAATTGCAGTTTGAACCTTCCAACAGCGCTTCGGGTCCTTGATTCAGATTCATTTGGGCTCGGATTGGGTTGATCTTGGTGTCGTTGGGTTCGTATTTCCGAGACGCTCAGTTTGACTATAAGCTCGCTGAAATCAGAGTTTGGGTGCTCCCGGAATTATTTTTTGAAGTTTTCAACTAGCTTTTGCCTCGAGATTCGTACCCGATCAAGCTAATTTTGTGATGCCGTATCATATATATATATATATATATATATATATATATATATATATATATATATATATATATATATATATATATATATATATATATATATATATATATATATATATATATATATATATATATATATATATATATATATATATATACAGCTCTTGCTTTAATGAGAAGAAATAGTTTCTGCTATTATGGTTCTTCTTATGATGCTTTTGTTTTCCTTTATTTTCTTATGCTGAAAGAGTGTTGTAGTTTCTCAAAGGCCACCAAAGAATGGGGTGGAATTCTTGACTATAGTTCTGTGGAGAAGAAGTCCCTAGAGAAGGCATCAAAATTCACATCAAGAACTCACCAAAGAAGGTATCGACAGGAACAAAACCACAGGAAAACTGACATGAAGATGGGAAGATTATGATTTATAATCCAACAGGCAGTAGAGCGAATAAGAAGTTGGAATTTAATCAATGAGGATAAATGAGATTCAGGCTTCATTTGGGAGGATTATCTTACTGTTTCTTAAAATAGTTTTTCGTACAAAAAATTTAACTGCTATATTTGAAAGCTGCAATAAGAAAGCTGTCTCAAATGAAGCCTTAGACTCGAATGGTTGGATTTTAATTGAATCAACTTGCAAACTAACAAGTCAAGTCAAATCAAACTTAAATTCGAGCTTATATATTATATGAGCTTTAATTTGACCTCGAGGTTGAACTCATAGCACGATAAACGATACACAAGCTTCTTGGCTTGATGTAGCTTACTTAGCTTCCCTAATGTTGATACTATTATTACAATGGCATATAAAATGTATGATGAGAATGCTTGTGTGAAGATCTATAAACTATATGATGAGAAGGCATGATCTTTAATTTTATCAATCTTCAAGAATAAAATTTACTCTACTATCAACAATTTAATAATTTAGGATTCTCAAAACTTTGTAAATATATTCTTCTGCATCCAAATAACTAAAGGGTAAAATTTTAAACTAACTATCATTAGTAATTAAACTATGAGATTAAATATGTTATAAAAAAAATTTAAGAATAGGCATAGTTGCATGTTCAACGGGCGACTTATTTGCCCAATCAGCATCTCAGCATCTAAAAAAAAAAAATAGTGTAGCAAGTCGCACGTAGTGCACTATAAATTTTTTACAATTTTTTTATTTTTAAATCAAATTTATATTTTTCCATGGAAAAAATTAATTAAATTTAAAAAACAAAAAATTAATTTTAAAATATAAATGAATTTGAGTGTCTTTTTTATTTTTAATAGCTCAAGTTTACATCATTAATTCAAGTTTTTTATTTTAATAAATTATCATTATCTTTTTAAAAATGAAATGTCATTTTCTTAGTTGAAATTTAAAAAGATATTCAATGTTAGTTTATCTGCAATCCTAAACAAGCCTTACGATGTTAAATTTAAATAAATTATATTTAATATTAATAAAATTAATGTAAGATAGATATCCATTTGTCAATATTAAATTTAAAAATTAAAATATATAAAAATTAACAATGATATTAAAAGTAATCTAATTTAATTAAATTTTCCCTTTCAAAAATAAAATTTTGATTTAAAAAATAAAAACATAAAAAAAAAATGTATTGTAGCAAGTCATCCGTTGAACATTCGACTATACCTATTTTAAATCTTTTTTATAATATACTTAGTTAAAGAATTTAATTACTAATAATACTTAGTTTAAAAATTTGCCCATAACTCAATGCCAAAGTATAAAAATACAAAATAGGATGCCTAAGACAGATGCATCAAATGTTCTTTTGATGGCACTCTTTTTTTTATGAGAGAGGCGGCTCATCTTCTTCTCTTGATTTAGAAATTTGATTGTCAATCAGGAGATCTTCATTTAAGGTTTAGTTTGGGACGATTTTATTTCTATTTTTAAAATAACTTTTTAATAAAAAATTTATAGTAAAAAATTACTATAATGAAGCAGTCAGAAAGCTATTCCGAACATATGAGTGTGAGTTTTAATTAAGAAGTCTAAATGTTCCTTAAAAGAGAGAGAGAGAACTTGGATTCAAAGCCATCGGATTAACATGCTTTCCCTTCAAAATTCTAAAAAAAGAAAGAAGACGATTGCTTAGCAGTTAAAGAGGATTATTCAATCATGAAGCTGCAGAAGAAGACGCATCATCTCTCGACGCCGGCGGCACAAAACTTTCAAAGGAACAGCTTTAGGAAGAGTTAATGTATTCCCATTATCCATCATATCCACTTCCTTATCCTCCATCTCCTTCCACTCAAAGCACTGAATCATCGCCGCAAGCATAAGCGGAATCTGAAGGCTCGCCATGGCTTCTCCCGGACACCCTCGCCTCCCCATCCCAAAAGGAATCATCATCTTCATCATTCGATTCATTCCATTCTCACTGCTTTCACTCCCCACAAATCTCTCCGGCCGAAACTCCTCCGCCGCGGCCCACTCCACCGGGTCACGATGGATGGCCCAAACATTAACAAGCAGCATGGTGCCGCGCCGGACATGGTAGCCAGCTACCGTGCAATCCTCACGCGCCTCGTGTGGATGCAGGAGCGGCACCGCCGGATAGAGACGGAGAGTTTCTTTGATGACGGCGTGGAGGTAGGGGAGATTGGGGAGGTCTTCCTCTTCCACGAGGCGTTGGGAGCCGATGAAGGTGTCTATCTCGTCCTTGACTTTGTTCATGGCTGTTGGGTGGTTTAGCAGAAGGGACATAACCCAAATGAGCGTCTCTGTTACAGGGATAGACCCCGCAATCCCCAAGGACTGCCATTTATGTACCAGTTAGATTAAATGCAAGTAAAATACAACTTAATTAAGGAGAAGATAGAGGACCTGAACGGTGGCTTTGATGACATCGTCGGTTATGTGGTCAGGGGACTCTTCTTGCATAGAAAGCAGAAGATCCATAAAACACTTGCTATGATCCGTGCTCGAAGAATTCTTCTTCTGTCGGTGGCCATCGATAAGGCGTTGTAAGATGGTGTTTCTCCTGGACAATAATTTGCTCATTGACCTCGATTCCAGCCATTGTAAACCAATCAGCTTCAGAAAAGGAAAGAAGTCGGTGACGAAGAACCCCCCGCCTCTCGCCATAAGCTCCTCTTCCATTTCCTTGAACTCCTCCATCTTCTTCATTCCTAGCTCTCCTTCGCCGTAATATTTCTCTCCTGTGAGCATCCTCACGATAACGTTCAACGCCATCCCAAACACTCTCGACTTCAGCTCAATCGGGCACCAGCTGTTTCAATCAATTAGTATGGTAATATTGAATAAAATGCTAATCAGATGAGAAAGAATTGGTTAAGCTCAGTACTTATCTCCTTTGGAGTCGTCGAGAAGCTTGGTGAGCAGAGCGCGGAGCTCTGCTCCGCGGGTGTCGGCGAATGAACGTAAGCGGGAGGGAGATACAAGTTCATTGATGGTGAGGCGGCGAAAAGTGCGCCAGTGGTGGCCGTAGGGGGCGGTGGCGAGACCGGAATAGTTGAAAGAGATCGGGCGGATGGAGGGGAGGAAGGGGCGAGAGGCGAAAGCGAGGTCGTTGGTGGTGAAGCACTCGACGGAGGCAGAGGAGGAGGAGACGAGGAGTACGGTACGGGAGCCGAGGCGGAGGAGGATAACGGGTCCGTGGTCTGCGGAGATGGCGGCGAGGGTGCGGGGCAATGAAGAGTTTTTCTTCATAAAGAGGTGGAGATGGCCGAGGATCGGAAGGGAGGGGGGGCTTGGAGGGAGAAAGTTGGTTCTTTTCTTTAATTTAGATTGAGAGAAGAGGAAGGAGATGAGGAGAAGTAGTATTGGCAGAGAGAGGGCGGCGATGGTGTAATAAGCTTCCATGTTCGAGATGGAGGAGACTGGCGAAGAGGCAGTGAGGCTGGCATGGGAGATTTATCGAAGAAATTTAATTAATTATATATTAATATTTTTTTTTGGGAAATTTTGGGGCATAGCCCGTATATTGATCAAATGAACAGGTTACAAAAAGAAGCATCCAACTCAAAAGTTAAACAAGAAAACTATGAGCTGAAAACAAAAATTACAATCCCAGAATGACAAAATAAAATTGTCTCCAACGAGGCTCAGAATAAACGGACTGAGAGAAGGCAAAAATCACCGAAGCCACTCAAAGCCTTCAAAAAGATACCCGGTTGCCATCAATAATCCACAGGAATGTCCAGCAGGGTGCAAAAGCCAGGCCAAGTACCGGAAGAAGCCAAGCAGATAATGAGGCCATCCAGGGTAGTAGGCGACAACCCAGTCCGGCTCATCATTGCCAGGGGACAAAATCAATAACCTTTCCAGAATTAAAATTGGCGAGAGAAGCATTGAGGATAGGTGCTGTATAAATTTTCAAAATTCTTCCAGAATCTGGCCTTGGAAAGAATAGCAGAGATACTACGGTAATAGATGATGATAGGAGAGCAAAGTTTCCTCGAAAATCTCCTATCATTGCGTTCTCGCCAGATGAAGTAAAGCAAACAACAAACAACAAAATAACAAAAATTCTTTTCTTTTGAATTAAGCCCTTGATCTCCCTCAAAAAATTCCAGAAGCTGTATCAGATTAGGCCTTAAAAGGAATGTCTGCGTGGTAGGTAAAAGCATTTGTAAAATCTGATTCGAAAAATCACATTGGAAGAAAAGATGATTTATGCTTTCATGTTTGGCATTGCATAACGGACAAATAGGGGGAATGAAAATGTTCCGGGTGGCCAGAACCTCCACCGATTTAAGCCCCCTCATCACAGCTAACCAAGCATAAGCCGAATACCTTAAAGCCAATTTTTTATGCCAAATTAACTTATACCAGCTAACTTTGGTAAGATTAGAGTAGTAAACCATTTTAAAGGTTTTGAAGCAAGGCACGGCACACCCTCCCCAAGCCAAATGATACTACTGGGGCCATCAGAAACAGGAACTGCCAAAATAGCGTGGGACAGCTGAGGGGAAATAACCTCTGTGAAATTCCAACATCCCTCAAAAATAAACTCATTAACACTCATAATTCCAACAGGACTATGAGACATTAAGCTAGCAAGAGATTGATCATTCAACCACGGGTCCCAAAACATAGAAAGATTGCAGGAATCCTTAATCACCTGAAACTTAAAAAGGTTTTTAATATGATTGGCAAAAGAACATATTCCTTTACAGAATTTGGAAGCATTGGCTTTAGGAGGCTTGTAAGGAGAAATATAATTGCATCTTAACCAAGAGAAGAGCAAAGAATTCTGATTATAAATCTCCAAATGAGGTTGCAGCCATGAGCAAAAGAAAGACAATGGATATCCAGAATTCCCAATCCCCCAAAGCAAGTTGGTATACAAGTTTTATGCCACGCAATTAGGTGAAGTTTTTTCTCAGTAGAAGAGCCATGATATAAGAACTTAGAGCATAATTTGTCAATTTGCTTACAGCAGCCCTTGGGTAGAATCGCTCCTCTAATCCAGTAAGCAATGGTGTTGGCAATAGTGAATTTTAAATACTGAATTCTACCTGCAAAAGACAAAAACTTAACTTTCCAACCAGCAAGTAGAGTAGAAATCCTACTCAGTAGTGGTTGGAAGTGAGAAGGGGATAATTTCTTGATAGCAATGGGAAGCCCAAGATATTTCAGAGAATCAACCGAAAGCGAATAACCAAGGATGGCATTAATATCCGAGGCAAGGTTGGGGTTACCATAAAGGATGATAGAGCATTTGTTATTGTTTATGTAATGCCCAGCTTGTTCAGCAAAAGTGTTCAGAGTATTGTTAAGAGCATGAGCATTTGAAATGGTAGCCGGGCCAAAAACCAACACGTCATCTGCATAGAGAATATGATTAAACACAGAATAGCCTCTATTAATTCCCTGAAAAGGACCCTCATTCAAGGCACAAGAAAAGGCGTCCATGACAATGACAAACAGCAATGGAGACAGGGGGTAACCTTGACGTAACCCTGAGGTAGAGTTGAAAAAACCTTCCAGGACACCATTAACACAAATAGAGAAAGGGACATCCACGATACATCCTTTGATCCAAGAAATGAATTTAGGAGGAAAGCCTTTCACCTCCATCCTATTCAAGAGGAATTCTCTAGAAACCGTATCGAAAGCCTTTTTGATGTCCAATTTGGCACAGAAAAAGTCTTTGCAAGACCCCAAATTAAAATCTCTAAGAATTTCAGTAGCCAAAATGATGTGATCAGTAGCCAACCTTTTCTGGATAAAGCCCGCTTGACTTTCATTAATAATAAGAGGCATGATACCTTTCATCCTATTAGCCAATATCTTAGCGATAATTTTATAGAAAGTGTTACAGAGTGAGATAGGTCTAAAATCATTAATGTTGGTGGCATGAGGATGTTTGGGGATAAGGACCAGAGCAGTAGCTTTAGCACAGGTAGGGAGAATCCTGGTGTCAAAATAGTTTTTAACAGCCTGACAAATATAGTGCCCAGTGATATTCCAAGAGGTTTTATAGAAATGATAAGTGTAGCCATCCGGGCCAGGGGCGGATGAAGAGGCACCCGCAAAAACAACATCTTTGATCTCATTATCAGACACCAGAACAGTGAGGGATTCAGCAAGATTAGCAGGGATTGAGGGACCATAGGGAATAAGCCTCATATTACCAGAATGGGGATGCTGGCTATTAAAAAGCCCTTGGAAATGCCTTATCAAGGCTTGAACCACAGTGCTGGGGGAGTTGAAGTGACCATCAGAAGTCGTAATCCCTAATGTGATTGATGTTGCCTCTACTTTTAATCCTCGCATATAAAAACCCCAAATCGTCATCCCCATGAGATAACCATTTGGCTTTAGCTCGTTGAATAGTCCAGGAAGCCCAAGCCTTTTGGAAATGGGACAAAGAAGAATTGATGAGCTTGAGAGAGTTGCTAAGAGTCATGTCCAGCGGGTTGGAATTAATGAGATCAAGACAAATTTTCTGTTGAGAAATCAGCGAGTCAATTTTATCCTTAAGAAATGATGAATTGCTCCACTTGTGATTCTTCAGGTGCCCTTTTAAACATTTCAATTTATAGTATAGGTTGGCAATAGGGCTAGCAGCATAATGCTTAGCAAAGGAAGAAATAACCATATTCCAATAGCCATCCAAATTCACCCAGTAATTTTTGAATAAAAATCTCACACCAGTAACCGTGGGAGCACCAGATAAAAGAATCAAGGGTGAATGGTCAGAGCACATCGGGGCATCAACATAGTAAAAGGAAGTGGGGAAAGCTTCCAACCAAGCCACATTAATCAACATTCTATCCAATTTAACATGAATAGGGTCAGCAACCCGCTGATTAAACCAAGTGAACTTTAAACCAGTAGAAGCCAGTTCAAGGAGCCCGGTGTCAAAAATCCAGCTATTCATTTCATTAAGTTGGCTATGGAGAGGTGGCAACCCACCTAATTTTTCTTTGACAGTTCTAAAGCAATTTAAATCTCCCATCACAAGCCACGGGGAGGAAATATTAACCGCTAGAGAAGCTAGCTGATTCCACAGAGTAATTCTATCAGATTGAGTGTTGGCCGCATAGACCACAGATAGGAGAAACTGAGAATCAGATGAGAAAGAGACAATTCCATGAATTAACTGTGAGGAGGTGATGATGGGTCTAAAATTAACACAATTTGCATTCCATTTAAGCCAAATTCTCCCAGGGAAAGAAGCGCAAAGATTGTTACAGCTCTTCTCTTGGGGAAAAATATGGTGAGTATGGGCAAACCAGTGGTCGGAATCCGGATTCATAGAGAGCTTAGCCTCCAAAATACAGAGCATTTCAAGACGATGTGACTTAATCAAAGTTTTACAAGCCTTTACTTTTTCAGGGCTATTAAAACCCCGCACATTCCAGCAACCAATGGGCGGTAAGGTCATTTGGACTTTGATGAGATTTGCGCTTTTTTGGCGCTTTTAGATCTAGGGGGCTTTGAATTTTGAGACTTAGTCTATTTTTGTCTGTCAGGAGGCTCTTCCAAGTTCTGGTAAGAAAAACTTGAAGAGGATTCAGAGGGTTCAACAATGTCTGGAGGATCATCGTCTTGAAGTATAGCAAACTTATTCGGTGAAGAGGAGGATGTGGGAGGAGGATTCTACATCCAGGGTGATTTTTGCTGGGTTTTGGTCACAGAGAATTTACCTGAGCTATCCCGGGAATGGGAATGAGCAGGCACAAAAGGAGGCTCAGTAGGGTCAGGGTCATCATGAGAGGAGGAGTCGATAGCTTCAGTCTGTCTGGAGGGAGAGTTAAGGTTAGGAATGGGTTATGGTTGAGGGGCAGAATCCATACCATGGGAAGCCATAGTATCAGATGCGTCAACCTGAGCAGGCACCAAAGGGTTGTCAGCAATGGTTAAAATAGTGGAAGTAGGTAATAGAACCGGCACAATAGTGGAGTCAACAGTAGATATAGCAGGGGGAGTGGATAAGACGGTGGTACATGGTGAGATTAAGGGAGGGTCAGAAGCCTTAGGAGGCAGGATCGACGGTAACTTAGGTGGAGGTAATAGTGTATTTTGACGTATTCGACTTTTACTTCTCCCCCGAGATGAAGGGGGAAAAGGAGGCTTGGATTGGGGGTTATTGGGGCAGAGGCTAGGAGGATGGACCAACGATCCACAGCCAGAACAAGGGGTTGGTTTCCAGTCATACACCACCTTGAGTTCCACATCATCACCATCTAGAGATACATGAATAACATCCGGAAAAGTCGATTTGCTAGATACCAAAACGCATACCCGAGCAAATATCAGACGAGTTTTACGGGCCGTTAAAGCATCAACCGCCAACGGGTGACCAACAAAGCTAGCGATTTTTGAGATACCGATAGGATTCCAGACCGCCAAAGGTAAATCAACAATTTTTATCCATATTGGAATGGCACTAAATTCATCCCTCTTAGGCATGAATTTAGGGGACCATTTTTGAAGAATGAACGGGCGGCCAAAGAAAAACCATGGGCCACCCGTCCATGCAGCCTCAAAGTCTTCCGCAGAAGTAAATTTGAACAGGAAAAAGCCATCGTTTAAGGATAAAAGTTCAACCGAACCTTTAGGAGCCCAAACCTTGTTGATGGTATTTAAGAGACTCAAGTAAGCAGGACGAGGCCCGACCGAGTATCCAACCAGCGACATACCCCAGTCAGGGACTCCACGTGAGAGATCATCCGCCGAAAAAGGAACTTTGGCGGTAGGAGAGAAGAAGGAAAGTGTAAAATCATTTGCCACCGGGTCTTGTTTGGTAAGATTTCCGATGAAATCGAGACCAGGAGGAGCGGAGAGCGCTGAGGAACTGGAGCCAGGAAGCGGAGGGAAGTCCGAAGTGTAAGAGGTAGACGCCATTGGAAGCACGGAGGGGAGGGGAGGAGGCCCCTCCCCAAACGGAGAAGAAACGGCGGCGGCGCGAAGCAAAACCCCGCCAAAACCCTAGCAGAGCGAAAAGCAGCCCCAAAAAATTTCCAACTTGAATACGCCTTACCATATTAATATCTTACTAAGCAGATAAGTGTGAAATTATATAAACATATAAGTGTGTTTTAATTATAATAACAGCATAGATATTAAGTGTTTTAAATATATACTTTTTTAGTACTTGATACATCATCTAAAAATTATCTTGATCGGCCACGAATCTCAAAGCAAAATCAAGTTAGAAACTTCCAGAATTAAAATCATGAGCATCCGATCTCCGATCTCTCTCTTTTTTTCTTAGGCTCCGGGGGTCCCTTTTCAAGACGAGAGAGGGCACTATTTCTAGATTTTGGGAATGACATGGACCGTAAATAGGTGAAGGATCAATAGTTAGTTGGGAGTGATTGGATGGACGGTCGATCTTGAATCCCTTGATCATGAACCGTTCGATGGAAGTTTGAATGTTGTAGAGATGTCGGAATTCGGTGATCTTAGGCTCGTTGGATTTGTCTCGTCGAGCCGCTCGATTTGATTATAAGTTTGTTATGTTTGGAATCCGTTTGGTAATCCAAATTGTAGTTTGAACCTTCCAACAGCACTTCGGGTCCTTGATTTGGACCCATTTGGGCTCAGATTGAGTTGAATTTGGTGTCGTTGGATTCGTATTTCCGAGACGCTCAGTTTGACTATAAGTTTGCTAAAATCGAAGATCAGATGCTCTTGATTTTAATTCTGGAAGTTTCTAACTTGATTTTGCTTTGAGTCGTGCCCGATCAAGATAATTTTCGGATGATGTATCAGTTGCCCCCCTATTTTCGAACGTCGAATTTCCAGGAGTCCGAAAATATGCATTGCTACCGGTGGAATTTTTTTTCCGCGTGATGTGAAACTTGAATGTTGTCCGATCTTGGGCGTAGAGGTCCCGAATTACTTTAAAAGTGTCAAAATTGAATTCGGGACGTCGAAAAATAATTCCGGGGACTCCAAAAATGTCCGATTTGTCCTATTTCAGACTTAACTTTGAGCCAAAATACATTCTGTAATTTATAATATAAATAATAAAATAGGTATAGTTATATTAGCTTTTCCTTAGTGGATGAGTGATAAACATTTTGTCATCCATGCCCAAGGTCTTGGGTTCGAATCGAGGGGAAGGCATGGAGGAATTTTGTGTGATGACATGGCAGCGACATGCAGGACGGATCGATGACGTGGTAGTGGCATGCGGATCGATAACGTGGCACCCATAACTTGTTGGGTCATGGCCATGACACATATCGTGGGTGACGTGGCACCCATAACCTGTCATCGATCCGTATGCCACTGTCATGTCATCGATTCGTCCTGCATGTCGCTGCCACGTCATCACACAAAAAATCCTCCATGCCTTCCCTGGATTCGAACTCAGGATTTTGGGCATGGATGACAAAAAATTTACCACTCATCCACCAAAGAAGAGCTGATATAACTATACCTATTTTATTATTTATATTATAAATTACATAATGTATTTTGACTCAAAGTTAAGTCCAAAAAAATTAAAATCAGACATTTTTGGAGTCCCTGGAACCGTTTTTCGATGTTTCGGATTCAATTTTGACACTGTTGACCTCGATTTTGCCCAAACCCGGGCCTAGAGGGTTGACTTGGTCAAATTGACCAAGCCAGACCCCAAGACCCTCTCCGATGGGTTCAGTGAGTCGAGTCGAGTCTGTTGAGCCTGGACTTGGATCCTGGGTCAACCCGGTTGACCAAGTCAACCAGGGTTGACCACCTAGCCCATTAAGAGCTCAAATCAATTTTAAATCATTTTAAACCCTTTCTCGAGCTCGAGCCTCCTCCCCATAGACCCAATTGACTAGGTTGACCAAGTCAACCCTTGACTTGGTCAACCCAAGTCATAATGGGTTAAATCCGACCTATTAAGGCCCAATAATGGCCCATTTAATGCCCTATTCAATTCCTTGAATTTCAAATAGCAAACCACGTCCTAAACCGCCCCTTTTCCCTCCTAATTCAATCTTGATGCAATCCTAACCGTTCCCCTTAGGTCTAGGAGTTTAAATAGGAGAAATTTAGGTTTGAGAAAGGATCTTTTTCGAAATTCCTGAGCCCTAGCCTCCCAAAGCCCGAGAACTTTCGTGTGAGAGTTCCTTGGACTTCCCCTCACCTCCCTCGACCAAATCCCGACGCTTAGACCCCGCCGGCGGCGATCCTCCGGCGAACCCGAGACGAAATTCCTTCCAAGGCTTCATCCCGTCGATCGAGCGTGCGTTGGATCTCGACGTCAACTAGGAAGTTGTTCCTGGAGAGTCCACGAGAACGAGCCCAAGATCTCCCGAATCCACCGTGTGGATTGAGGTATATCTCAAACCCTAGTTAGAACACTTAGGGTTAATTAACATCGTCATTAGCACGTTTTAATTCGAACAAAGTGTCCCCCATGAATGCTCTTCATACCTAGATACTGTGTTTAAAATTTCGTCGAATTTGGTTGAGTATCGAGCGAGAACGAAGCCAAAAACCATTTTGGTCTTCGGATTCGCCCTAAGTCTGGATTCACGGGATCTGGACCGTTGATCCCGTGATCAACGGTCAGAACCGCGTCGTTCCGCGGTTCCGTCCGACCGCAGGAGTTGATCCCGCAGTTTCGCGTGTGGTCCGGCAAGATCTGGGACGTCGATCTTATACCGCGCGGATCCGACGGCGGGCGATGGTGGCTGACGTGGATAAGTAACCGCGGCCCGCGGTTATTGATTGCGGCATGATTGCCGCAATCATTGATTGGCGGCGCAATCATCGCGCCGCCTCCAATGATTGGCCCGGTCCCGGGATCCAATCCCGGGCCGCCACGTGTCGCTGCCGATTTAGAATTTTTTTTTTAATTATTTTAAAATCCAGAATCTTTAAAAATTCGCCAAAAATCCGTTTTTCGTCCGATTTTTGCGTGCAATACACCGTTTTGTTCGTATTTTTATTCTCTACATTATAAAATTTTTTTTTATTAAAATAATATATATATTTTTATTAATTAATAAAACAATAAAAATACCCTATTTTTGTTATTATTTAAATTATTATTTTTAATATAATTATTATTGTATTATTATTATTTTTTTGTTTAGTTACATTAATGTTATTTTGAAATACTAACCTAGTATTTATTATGATTATTATTATTGTTATTATTATTATTATTATTATTATTATTATTATTACTATTTCTTTTAAATTTTTTTTTAAATAGGCCTTTAATGCCCTTTAAACTTCGAAAATTGATAACTCTTCCGTTTAAAGTCGGATTTTTGCGCACAACGTCTTGTTTTGAACGTATTTAGATTCTGCACATTCTGGAATTGGTTTTATTTAAAATTTTTGGGTCTGTGTGCAATTATTTTCAAAACAGCCAGCTGCCCTGTTTTAAAAATTAATTAATTATTCCCTTTTAAACTTCAAAATTACATAACTTTGTCGTTTTAAGTCCGCTGTCGACGCACAGCACCTTGTTTTGAATTTACTCTGAATTCTGCATATTCTAAAACTTTTTTCAGATGAAAATTTTGTCTGTATTTTCTGTCATTTCAAAAACAGTGAAACTGCATTATTTTAAAATATTATTTTATTGTATTTGAACTTGTAAATTTCGTATCTTTGCCGTTTTAAGTCGGATTTTGACGTGTAACCCCTCGTTCTTTTCAGAAAAGCGAGCTTTATGTTTTGAAACTATTTCCAGCCCCTGATTTTGGCTGTTTTGACAGATTTCTATTTTTGGGGCATTATTTGATTATTTAATTATTATTTACTCAATTAGTATAATAATTACTTTCAGGATACAAATTATTTTTAAATCGTTTTGATACCGTGTTAGAGTGGTCAGCGGGTCTCCCATATATCTATTATAAATTGATTTATTTTAAATTATCTATTTTCCTAAAAATTTATTTAGTTTTAAGTATTTTTAAAGTATTTTAAAACTATATATACTTTAAATCCTAATTCCGGAAGACCCGCTATTTCACGAAATTTTAGGCATGGATTATATGGATGAAGAGCAATCATGGGGGAGTGGATTGGTGGGTGATTGAGTCTCAATCATTCACTAATCTCTTCTTTAAGTGTCTTTACTTTTTTATCTTTCGTAGATTGCATGTATAGGTTGTCGCACTACAAGCACTTAGTCTAGACTCTCCTAGATTTAAGGACATGGCGTGTTTATTTTGTTTATGTACTCCATGCATTTACTACCTTGAGGGTTAGTATGAACTTCAGTTTAAACCCATATAACGTAGTGACACCTTAAGGACCCGTCTAACGAACTTAGAAGTTTTCTAGGAGCTAGGATAGATCCCAGAACGACATGAAAACTTCAACACTTAAACTTAGTGACATCATAAGCCTTTCATAATTTTCTGGAAATTTCTAGGAACTTTTAGAGCCCTTAATTAACCAACCCTAATTAATCTGTTAAATAAGATCCCGAGACCTTCCAAAAAATGCAATAATTACATATTAGGTCAAAAAATTACCTATAATACCTTGAATTGACCAGAATTTGATCCTTGACCTTAGATAAATAGGGCTTCCTAGTTTGACTTCAGTTTGACCCCTAATTTGACCATAGGTAGAAATTACCTTTTTGCCCCTAATAAATTATTAAAAATTACTAAAAATTCCAAATTTTCTCCAAACACTTGGGAACACTTTCTTAGGTCATCCCTGACCTTTGGGAGTGATTCCAATCAGTTTGGAGTTTGTTTGGAGCAAAACAGTAAAAAAGGCCATTTGTTAGGAAATTTAGAAAATTCCTTTAAATTACCCGATCTTTAGAAATTCATAACTAATTGTAAAAAATTCCAAATTAGGCAAACTAACTTGCATTAGACTCCAATTAGGATCTAGTATTTATTAAAAATCTTAGGTTTCCAGAAAATGACCCAGATTAGAAAGTCAACTTTTTGGTCAACCGTAGTTCATTTGGGGCCCGAAACTTAGAAAATTCATAACTTTTTCTAGAGAACTCCGATTTCGGCCTACTACCTGTCTAACTACTCGTATTGAGGTCTAGTATTTTCATAAGGTGATAGGAGATCCAGACTTAGCCTTTTTACTATAGTGACCTTTTGGACCCTTAGTCTAGTTCCTAGGAGGACCCAGGACTTTCCAAAATTGGCTAATATAACTTTAACTTCAAATATCATCACCCTAAGTTCCTAAAATTGATCAACAAACTATATTAACTAAAATGCACCCCAATTCACTAATACTTGAATTTCAACAAAAATTTCCTTTTTTGGCCTTCAACAAATTTGAACTTTAGACAATTTTAACTAATTACCCTGCCTAGGACCTATCCAAACTACACAAGCCTTACACACACATAGAATGGTTTGCTAGGGCACCACTTCTAGATCTAGGTTAGGCCGCTGGGTTTTATTTTTCTGCTGTGTGCCGGAGCTTTCCGTGGTTTTCATTGCATGCTGTTTGAAAATTGAATTGCTGTGTTTGCTTACTTTTCCTGCATTCTGTGATGTGATGGGCGCTAGATTTACCTCTAGGTTAGGAACGTCATATATATATATATACTGTTCTTCTATGCAGGTGGCCATGCTCAAGCTAATAAAAGGGGGGCACCGTTATGATTTCTAATATTGTCTTATGCAGGTGCTTACTCAGCCCCCCTGATATAATGAGGGCTAAAATCATTAAATAATTATAATTGCTACAGATGGAGCTGCTTAGCCCTCAGAGCATGGCTTGGCACAGGGTCAATGGTGTTAGCATTTTTATTTCTATATAAACTGCTTGGGATGAGATTTTACTAGGATAACCTTGCATGGATTCTTAGATTTACTGCTTTCAATTTATGTAATTTATTTGTAATAATTGTTAAGAGTTGTGAAAATAACTATTGAGTTGGGATATTCTTATCCAGCTCGAATTCTAAAAGAAGAAGGCATCCCCAAGGGGAGAGTCTTCTTCCATTTGGAAGATCGAGCTGGATGGCTTTAGATATCCAAAGAGAAAAGGCAATACACCCCTACTAGGGGGAATTGTCTCTTCGTTTGGATATTCAAGCCACGACGGATCCAAGGAGTCCAAGGAGGAGTGATCCAAGGAGTCTAAGGAGAGGATACCCAGGAGACTGAAGATATTGAAGATTGAAGACCCAATATCCCACTCAAAGTTGTTGGCGTCTGTCATAGGCTTAGAAATCCGGGTTGTTGGCAGTGGTGCCCGGCCACTTTACTTTTCTGCATACCCTGGGTTGTAATTAAAGGGCAGTTGGCCTATGGACATTTACTTGATTAGTTTGATTTATATTGATGTGTTTACCTGGTTGTGTAGTAGAAAGTGCATGCTTTTCTTAGGTTTCTTTCCTACATGCCGCTTTTGTTTTGGCCTGGATTTCGTTAGGCTCTTCTAAGGACTATAAAACTTTTCTACTCGTAACTAACTCTTAAAATTTTAAGTTTTAAATAATATAGAAACTTAACGAACCTAGGGAACGGTCGGAACCGTCCGGGGTCGCATGCATATTACTGCATCTTCTCTCTCCTTCTTATAAGACATCTCCCTGCCTGCGGGTAGAGTCCGGATAATCTGGCCTATGAGGATGAAGTGCCGGACCTAGGGAGACTCAGTCTTTTCTAAAAATTATTTTATATTAAGCCTGTTTTTAAAATCCAAAGTATTCATGAGCTGACATTTCAACTAGCATGCATTGCATTAGTAACCAACTAATTAAGATTTAATTGCATTAGCTAGGGGCATTCACCCAACATAAGTCCAGGACCACTTAGGAAATTCTCTAGATGTCGGTCCTACTTCTAATAACTGTACCACCCACCTATCTTTCATAACTGACTTAATTGCATGATTTTAAAGCGACTAGGTGGTTAGCTGGCTCCCCCAATCCAGGCCGGGATAAGTCCAGATCTTTGCATCGCATTAGCTAGGACACTGGTCTTAGTGTGTGTCGAACACTAAGTCCAAACTAGATTTAGGATTCGAGGATACTACATTCGGTCTCGTAGTATGCCTTAAATAGTAGGTAGGTCCCTTCCTTTCAGGGACTATAAATCCTACTTATCTACGTCACAGGATGACGCCACCTCTATCCTTCTCTCACGCATGTGATCGAATGTTTGATTTTGATTTTCTCCAGTTTCTCTCTAGTACCCTAGAGCCTCCGATTGTTGGTTTGAGCCACGCATGTCGATTCAGCCCTTCGGACCTTTCTTCCCTTTGAGTAGGATTTCCTAGTCTATACCCTTGTGCCGATCCCATTTTAAGAGAGGATAATGTATAATCCTTAATCGAGAGTTTTCTCAGGCTCCGGCCTGGGATGTAATTAACCACGGGGGCTTGCGCTCGTGGGAAACTTGGTCCCACATCTACTAAATCCCATCCGAGCTCTTGTATCGGGTGGGGGAAACCCGTGACTAGGTCGTGTATATTACTATCCATCGAGGTGTGTTGGCGTCAGCCTCTATCCTCAATGGTTAGTCGTATGCACGATCCAATCTGCCCTTCCAATCGACCCGTTCGCGCGGTGCTCTTTCGGAGGTCCACAGACACTTTTAAAGTAATTCGGGACCTCGACGCCCAAGATCGGACAACATTCAAGTTTCACATCACACAAAAAAAATTTCCACCGGCAGCAATGCATATTTTCAGACTCCTGGAAATTCGACGTCCGAAAATAGGGGGCAACTGATACATCATCCAAAAATTTATCTTGATTGGGACGAATCTCAAAGCAAAATCAAGTTAGAAACTTCCAGAATTAAAATCAAGAGCATCCGATCTCCGATTTCAGTAAACTTATAGTCAAACTGAGCGTCTCGGAAATACGAATCCAACGACACCAAATTCAACCCAATCTGAGCCCAAATGGGTCCAAATCAAGGACCGAAGTGCTGTTGGAAGGTTCAAACCACAATTTGGATTACCAAATGAATTCCAAACATAACAAGCTTATAGTCAAATTGAGCGGCTCGACGAGTCAAATCCAACAAGCCTAAGATCACCAAATTCTGACATCTCTACAACATTCAAACGTCCATCGAAAGGTTCATGATCAAGGGATTTAAGATCGACCGTCCATCCAACCACTCCCAACTAACCCTTGATCCTCCACCTATTTACAGTCCATGCCATTCCCAAAATATATAAATAGAGCCCCCTCTCCTCTTAAAAAGGGACCCCCGGAGCTTAAGGAAAAAAGAGAGAGATCGGAGATCGCTCTTGCTTCCTAGCCTTCTCGACCACTGCCGGAGTTTCGCCAGACCACCGCCGGAGTTTCGCCGGACCACCAGCTGATGCCCTGTTCTCCATCGGACCACCGTCTAATGCCGTCACTTCGCCGGACCACCACCTAACGTCATGTGCTCCATCGGACCACCGCCTAACGTCATCGCTTCGCCGGACCACCGCCTGACATCCTGTGCTCCACTAGACTACTACCAGACATCCTATACTCCATCGGATCACCGCCTAACGCCGTCACTCCACCGGACCATCACCTGACGTCTTGTGATTCATCGGACCACCACCTGAGGTCCTCACCTTTGCCGGACGCCCTACTTTCCGCCAGACCTTCACCTGAAGCTCTCATCTTTGCCAGGCCATTGTCGAAGACTCTCATCTTTACCAGACCATCATCTAAGGCTCGAAGTTCTGCCTGATCATCATCTAAGGCCCAAAGTCCTGCCAGATCATTACTCGACACCCAGACTTCTATTGTACAATTGCTACTTGTAATCTGATTGTCTTCAGAGACGAGTCAACCCATTGTAACTAACTCAAGATCTAATGAAATCTTTTCAACTGGGCTAGGCCCCGTGATTTTTCCCCTTTCAAGGGTTTTCCACGTAAAAAATCTTGTGTTCTCTGTATGTGAGCTGGATATCCGTATAACGCCAAGACGAACGATTAAAACTTTATCGCCGCGTATATTCTAGCCCACAACAGTACTAATAAAAATTCTTAAGAAATTGATATATATCAATACAAAAAGGAATTGTGGGTCTGTTAGGTGTTCATTTTACAAAATGATTTCATGGATATTTTTCTTTTTCAACAAAAAACATGCACCAAGGTACATCCTCTAGCAAATGTCTAGTGATAACAACCATGACTAAAGCAAAAAGATATGAACTTAAGGCTAATCCTATATGTAATCCAATCGAAATAGGAAAAAAAATGAAAATAAATACCTTCGGTCGTTCTACGTCCCTCGGCGGCGCGCGACTAGGAATGAGACAGGCTCGGCGAAGTCCGGTGACCGTCGACGGCGAAGTCCGGTGACCGTCGACGGCGAAGTCCGGTGACCGTCGGTGATGTCTAACCACGGCGAGCGAAGCAGTCGAAGTGAGAGAATGGAAGGAAACGAATGACGGCCAGAGGGGTTCTGTTTCGAGAAATTGGGCTTTTACTGGCGGAAGTTCCGACGGTGTCGCAGGAAATGACGCCGGTATCATTTCCGACGCAGTATACGTCGGTAATATTTTGTTGAGTTTAAATACGCCGGCGCAATGTCTGCCGGTAACGTACGCCGGAAATGTTCTGCCGTAACGTGCGACGGAAATGGTTCAGACATTACTATACCATCGGATTGGCCGGCGCAACCGGTGTCGGTAACGTTACGGCGTATTTTGCACCGGAAATGTCACCGCAAGATTTTCGTCGAACAATTCCGCCGTTGCCTGCGCCGTTATTACCGGCGCACAATTTTCCGCCGGAAAATTCGACGGTAATCGCGTGTTTTCCCGTAGTGTACATATTAATTTTCTACCGTGCATTGAGGTCAATTGTATGATTTGGTTTCTTGTTGGGCTCTTGAGATCATTATATATGGTTAAATGATTTCTGATCAGACCAAATGTGGAGTGTGAGGTTGATCAGGGTTCCTTATGATTCAAGTTCTTTTTATTTTAACTATTCTTTTGTATTCATGATAAAGTAGTTGTGATATGTTTGTATAGATCATGAGTAACTTATATAATTTTTTGAAAAAAGAATACAAATATATATATATGATAAATATTAAATTTTTTTTTGAATTTTAAAATTATTTTTATTATTTATTTATGATAAATAAAATTAGATAACTCTAATGTTATTTATTAAAAGATAAAAGAATAATTCTTTCAAATTAGATTATAGGGCAATACATCAAATATTATAAAGATGATGAGTAATAATTAAAAAATGTAATAAAAAAGAAAAATAATATAATAACAATATTATTCGCACTCATACAAAATCATCTTGAACATGCACAAATCTCGAGGCATATCTTACTAGACAACTTCTAAAATTAAATTCAAGATCAGCCAAACACCAATATTAGTAAACATATAATCAAATTGAATGTCTCAGTAAGATGAACCCAACAATACAAAAATTAGTCCAATCTGAGCCTAAACAAGCTCAAATTAAGGGCTTAAAAAATATTGAAAAGTTTTAGAGTATTAATTAGTTAATCAAATGATATCTAAATATAATATGTTTATAGTCGAATGGAATGGCTCGACGAGTTGAATCCAACGATCCTAAGATTGCTCATTATGACATCATTAAGAAATTACTTAAATACCTAATGAATGCTTTATGATTAAGGGAATCAATATGAACCGTCTGATGGAGCACTCCAAATTTATCCTAGATATTCTCAATATTTACGGGGCATGCTAATCTTAAATCTATAAATAGACCACATATTCCCACATGAAGGGAGGTACTTAGACCTTTGAAAACTTTTGTAACAACATGAAAATACAAAATGTGTTGAAAAACAAAATTTTTGTTTGAACTGTAGTGCCTCGGTGGTAAGCCTTGTGACGCTACGACACTGGTTTAAAAGTACAACAATACCATTGATATATCATAAAAAAATTATCTTGATCGGGCATGAATATTGAGGAAATTTAATCAAAAACTTCTAAAATTAATTTTGAGACCATCTAAACTCTGATTTGGCAAACTTATAGTCAAATTGGACATCTAAAAAAAAAAAAAAAAAAAAAAAAAACCAAACAACACAAAATTAGATCAAATTTGAGTTCAAATGGGTCCAAATCAAGGGCCCAAAGTATGTTCGGAAGCTTCAAAGTATAAATTGGATGATCAAAATATATATAAATATTGAATGTTTATAGTCAAATCGAGCGGCTCGACGAGACAAATCCAACGAGCTCAACTAACATCATTAAGGCATTCAAATGCCCGATAAATGGAGCATGATCAAGGGAGTCGATATTAGTCATTCATTTGAAACACTTCGAATATGCCCTTGATCATCTCTCTATTTACTAGTTATACAACTCTCAAAAAAATTATAAATAGGTCTCACATTCTTCACAAGAGAGAAAGGAAGAAAAAGGAGGAAAAGGAAAAAGAAAGAGAAAACTATGATATATGTTACCACCAAGCTCTTTGACCATCGCCAAACCATAGTCAGACCATCGACTATCGTCGGACATCTGCCCTACCACCTGTTGACCTCTGTATATCTGCCATATTCAATACAAGCAAAAGAGATAATGATCGATTATTGTTGGGAAACAATACATCGTTGATAATGAAAATCATAGTTCCTCGATCATAATGAAATGATTAAAGCTTTGTCCGTTTGCAAAATGAATTTCTCCATTATGTTCAGAACGTCGAAAACACCGCGAAATGATTGCGATATTATTTGGATATTTGCATGAGTGAAAATATAAAATTTGGTGTGCGAAAATATAAAAGTTGACGACATAGAAGATGATGACGACTTGTAAATAAATAAATAAAAAAAAGGGTGATAAATATGCATTAAAAATAGTTGATAATATATATGTATATGTATAAAATAAGTTATATATTAAATAAATTTTGTAAATTTAAATTCTTATGTTTATTTTTAACTAATAATTAAGAATTAAAATATTAGTTAATATGTACATATTATAATGATATATTTAATTGATAATTAATAACTAAAATGGCATGAAACCTTAAATTATTAATATGTAAATATTAATAATTGATACGGCATCACAAAATTAGCTTGATCGGGCACGAATCTCGAGGCGAAAGCTAGTTGGAAACTTCAAAAATTAATTTCGAGAGCACCCCAACTCCGATTTCAGCAAGCTTATAGTCGATTTGAGCATCTCGGAAATACGAACTCAACGACACCAAATTCGACTCAATCCGAGCACAAATGGGTATGAATCATGGACCCGAAGTGCTGTTGAAAGGTTCAAACCGCAATTTGAGTTACCAAACGGACTCCGATTTTGACGAGCTTATACTCGAATCGAAGGGCTCGACGAGACGAATCCAACGAGCCCAAGATCACAGAATTCCGACATCACTAAGGCCTCCAAATGGCCAACGAATGGTGCACGATCATAGGATTCAATATCGGCCGTCCATTTGACCACTCCCTATTCGCCCCTGATCTCACGCCTATTTACGGGCCATGCCACTCCAGAAAATCTATAAATAGAGCCCTCATTCTTCACAAGAGAGGGCAAGCAAGAAGAGAAGGAAGAGGAGAAGGAAGGAGCTCCTCCTCAGCAGCCGCCGGACCACCGCCGGAACCTCGTCGGACCACCGCCGGACCACCGCAGGAACCTCGCCGGACCACCGCAGAACCTCGCCGGACCACCACCTTAAGGCCTGACGTTCAGCCCCTACGTCCTACTGAAGACCCGACGTCCTGCTGAAGACCTGACGTCCTGCTTAAGACCCGACGTCCTACTCAAGGCCAGACCATCAACATCCGATCTTCCAAGTGACACTGGGACTAACACCTGACTCCTTATCTCCTACCGCCTACGGTCCTTCTGACCACTGTCGCCTAATACGGTCCGTCCGACCTCCATCACCAGACAACGGTCTCCGGCCGACTACGGTCTCCTGCCGACTACGGTCTCCTGCCGACTACGGTCTCCTGCCGACTACGGTCTCCGGCCGACTACAGTCTCCTTCCGACTACGGTCTCCGGCCGACTACGGTCTCCGGCCGACTACGGTCTCCGGCCGACTACGGTCTCCGGCCGACTACGGTCCTTCAGGCCCAACAAACCTGTATATGTAACTCTTACCATGTAATGCAATCTATATGATGTACATTTGCTACATCAATCCAAGGCCTTCTCCTAAGGAAGGGCCTCATTTGTAATCGACTACAAATACTAGTGGATTCATTCAAATTGGGCCAGGCCCCGTGGTTTTTCCCCCTTTTTCAGGGGTTTTCCACGTAAAAACTCTGGTGTCACTTATGAATACTACATCCTCTCACTTATCTGATTGTGTGCTGGATCTTCGTACAACGCTAAGACGTTAAACTATATATTTCTCTACCGCCGCGAATATTCCAGGACGCAACAATAATAATTAGTTTTTTTTTTAATTATTATTACTCTTATTGTGTTTAAATTCCATGTCAAAATGTATAAATCATATCATACATATTTAAATTAATGAATTTAACTAATAATTAATAATTAATCTATTAATATAAGTATTAGTTAATATACATATATTAAGTAAACTTTAAGTCTTATATGTCTATCTTTTCTATGCCAATATGTCTTAAATCATGCCATCTGTATTCCTTTAAATCCACAAGGCTTAGCATGCTTTACTCCACGGCCTTATCCTCTTAACAAATACAATATAATATAATAAAAAAAAAAAACAAAATCCCCATGACATTCTTTCATTCATGTATATCTCTCAGTTAGCTTCAGTTCATAAGCTATTCTAAAAAAAACCTCTCATCTGTCCTTATGTTCTCAAGCCCAACTCTCTCTCTCAGCTCACGCCTCACTTCACAACTCCCCTCTCACTGCTTCTGACATCAACAATCACCCAAAATCGAATTCAGTCTTCTTATCAAGCACCTCATCAAACAGTAGCTTTCTCTCTAGCTTAATCTATCTATTCCTATTAGTATTGTCTTTACTATTATTATTATTAGTGTTAAAAAAAAAAGGCATTCTGTGTGTTTGATTTCTCGTCGTCATAGCCTCGCTCGCTTGTGAAGGTATATTGTTTGCCAAACTCTTAACATCTCAAATCTCATTTTGGACGTTTGCGACAAACCGGCGGACCACCTATACGCGCTCTCGTAGCACGGTAGGAGGGAGCCCGGTGCGATGCATACGGCGAGCCCTAAAAACGCTCTTGAAGCGTGGTGGGGAGCGACACGGGTGTTTTTTTACCGGTACTTTTGAAGGCCTCATACACACTCTTGTAGCGTGGTGGGATGAAAAGATATACGGCCCGGTGTCCCCCGACACCTTCCATACACGCTCGAGTAGCGTGGTGACATGGCCCAGTTGTCCGTAGCCTATGCGGGGGAGACGTCGGGATAGTGCCAAAATTTTGACTGAAGGAAAATTTGAACAAAATATTTTTGGAGAATTGAGCATATGTGAAATAATTTTTGGAGAATTATTAAACTTAAATTGAATAAAATATATCTATTCTCCATCAAGAACAAAATCTCATTAAAATCAAAAAAGGGAGACTCATTTTGAGCTTCAAAATTGTTTTCGTATAATATCTTTTAAAGAAGCTCAAATTTTAATATAAATATGCTTCTTGCTGCTCTCCATTTCTTTGAAGATGGTCATGTATGAATATCCAATCCGTGCAAGTGTGATAGTTTAAAATGCTCCAAAATGCTTAAAGTGATGGAGTCTTTAATTTCATGTTAAACAATGCTATTCTAGAAATCACTTATATTGATTAAGAGTTTTTACTGGACTTTATATGTATGCTACATATATACAAAGAGAAGTCCCTTTAAGCAACTTGCATGAATTGACAAGCATAATAAAAAAAAACTCCAAAGAGAATAGCATTATTTCTGAATTTTGATGAACAACTCCAAAGAGAAAGAAATTTAGCAGAGCTTTTAGTTCATGATGGAGATAAAATATCTCTTTGCAAATTTTGTTGGATGAGATGTTTTGATTTATATGATTAATACGTTTACTTTTAAAGCATGAATTTGTTTTAGAAGTTTGAACGTACGATTCATAAAAGGGTTTATGGATAAAGTTTGAGGATTAAAATTAAGAATAAATGAATGTGATTGCATTTTTCTTATGTCCATGTGATGAATATAAATTGAGATGTCATTGACTACTATGATAATAATGAGAAGGATAAGCAAAGAATAAAATCAATGCCACCGGATCCGCACCACTTTTACAAGCGGACAGAAGGCGTTTAATGCCCCCCTCATGCATACAAAAATAATTTTCTAAATGTCAATATGATGCACCGAGCAGGGTGTCAACACCTCTAAGATGAGTGTAGCAGCCTTGGAAAGCAAGCGACTATTCCAAGAAGAATGCTACCGCCTTGAGAAGTGAATCACCGCCTCGAGAAGTGTGCATATTTAATTTAAAAAGTCTAATATACATGCTATTAAAGCTCTGATGATGGTCGTGTTGAATGTCTATATCAACCGGAGGGGACTCTACACCTTTAAATACCTCCAAATGTTTATGAAATGCAAATGTTTCTCAATGGCTACAATAAAGCCCCGATGATGGCCGTGTTGAATGTTGATATCAACCGGAGGGGATTCTATACCTTCAAATATTTCCAAATGTTTATGAAATACAAATATTTTCAAATGACTCCAAAGTCGCCCCGATGATGGCCGTGTTGAAAGCTAATCTCAACCGGAGGGGACTTCAAAACATGCATATTTGGAACAAAATCTTAATAAATTTTAAAATATTCAAATAAAATTTATTATTTAAAACTTAAAGCAAAATTCCATCCATCATCCGCAAACGTTTGTTAAGGATGATAAATTTTAGAATAACTTCAACTCACAAAGAGCAAAATGTCTAATTGAATGTATCACTATGATTCATTCTCAAATGATTTCTCGCCAGCGGAGACGTGGCATGTGCCCTATGACCGGGTGGTTTTGCTGCAAAATAGCACCACTATATTACGGTTACGGTCAAAGCCCGTATGTTCTCCAATGGTTAAAAGCCCCTTGAGTAATGAATTATAGGGTGCATTTAATAAGGCATAAAGCTTTCTGTTAGCTAAGATTGACTAAATTTGTCTCCTTAAACAAGCATCCACCCCATGTCTACAAGGTCCCCTTGGACGAAGCAACCCATGGCTGCCGACAAGGATCCTTCTGTCAGGTTGGGTCGACTACCTCCTTTGACTAAGTAGACTAGGGACCACGATAGCCCGGGACGACGGAACCATGAGATCTTGATCGGGCTCATCATCACCCCCCCCCCCCCCCCCACCATCCGCTTTAAGTATAAAAATAATAAATTTATAAATTTATAAAAAAAATTCACATGTTGCTACTATATGCTAGGTATTTTGTACCTACTTAATAACTAGTATTAATCGAAAGTGCTCTCTCGTGATCGAGAGGGGTAATTAACTATAGGGGCTTGTGCCTATAGGAAACCTAGAACCAGATCACAAAGTCCTCACAAAATGAGGGCGAAATCTCTGGGCGGTGCTTTATCCCAAAGTTCATCTGCCTTCTGAAAATTTGTCCCGGAACATCGTTAAACTCTCCTACGCAGGGGAGGCCGGGGCCGAATTTTTGGAGCCCACACCACCGACCATCTCCGGACTTCCGCCGAGCTACTAACCATCGTCGAACTTCTGCTCGAACACCGATTAATGCTGTACTTTCCCTCGGCCACCAACCGTCATCAGACTTCTGGCCGATAATCAACGACACCACCTGACAACCGACTATCTCTTGACTTCTGCCGGGCCACTGACCGTCGTCGGACTTCCACCTGGGCAACTACTGTGAGACCTCGTTCCTTTGCTGTAGCTGTTGGGAAAAGTGATTTTTCCTCAGAATTGTCCAGGACGATGTTGAGATCGTCCAGACCGATCAGTGCATTCAAACAACTGATTTCTGGAGCTATTTCTGGACAGGATCGTCCAGGACGATATTGAGATCGTCCAGGACGATCGGCACTGTTCACAATACCGTCCTGATCATCGCCCTGGGAATGGTCCAGGACGATCAGAATTGGTCTGATCGTCCCGGGACGATCGGGAGATCGGCCAGGCCGATCTGAGTATGATATAAGGAAAATCAGCTCGTTTTGAGGAGAGAGAAATCATTTTTATAAAACGAAAATATCTGAGGAGAGAGAAAGAGCGGAAAAGCAAAGGAAGAAGTCCGATTTCGGGGCCCGCGGAGCGATTTTTATCGTTCGTTGCTGTTGGATATTGTGTTTGTCTCGCTGTAAGGACTCCGAACCCTACTTCTGTTTTTGAAGATTTTGAGGTTTTGTAAAATGGTGCTCAGATTTGTGTTTTTGTAAGTGATTTTTGTACCCGGTTTGGTACTGGAGAAGATTTCACCGCATAAGTTTTGGTATGTTGTAGATGTGATTATTCTGAACGTTTTGATTATTTTCTGGCAAATTTCGTCCGGTCCGTTTTGGTTCTGCGGAGTTTTATTTTGACTGCAATTTATTTTGATGTCCGAATTGGTTTGAACAGTAGAAGAATAGTCTTATAATGTTGCTGTGTACGTTCTGTATTAATTTGGTGAATTGTAATTTTTGGAGATTTCTGTGTAAATTCTGTAGACTGCCGTTACTCTGCCCGATTTTCGTACGATTTCTGATTTTCCCGGAATTGATAGATTGAATTGATATGTATATGACTATTGATATGATTGTTCTAGATTTCTCTATTATTAATTATTGCATCGATTATTACATTGATTGATTGATTCTGAAAGACAAGTGGAAACCTGGTTGAACGTTGGTTATAGAAACCAACGTATGGATATCTACAACAGCAATATTGATAACTACAACAACACTATTGATAATAGCCAGTTTAACCTGGTTGAACGATTGATAACTACAACAGCACTATTGATAAATACAACAACACTATTGATAACTACAACAGCACTATTGATAACTACAACAGCACCATTGATAATAGCTAGTGTTTGTGCTTGTCGAGTAAGACCATTGCATGGATTTGCATGTGTCTGATAGTGCATTGTATGGATTTCCTGATATGCATCGATTTATTGATTTCTGATGGATTTATTGAATTGATTTATTTTTGAACGGATTTATTGATTTATCGTATTGATTTCCAATTGATATTATCGACTTGATCGATTGATAGATACTGACATCGACATTGATATAGATATGACATTGATACATTGATTCGTCGTACCAAATATCGATTGATTGATTGAATGGATTGTTGCCGTATGGATTTAATTTATCGTAAAATAGATTTCTTTATGAAGCTGATTGTATTGATTTGATTTCAATTGATTTTTCGCCGTATTGACTTGATCGTTTATTGGGATTTTGAGTTGACTGATACTAATGACTGGCAGAATTGATTGATACGATTTCACTCTATTGATTTGACTGATGTGATACAATAAGTAAGACGACTAGACGATTGTATGGATGTAATTGATGTTATCGATTGCTATGATAGAGATTGTAAAGAATGGATTGACGCCTTGATTTTGAGCTTTATGGATTTTCTACTGGTTATTGATTTTATTGATTTCTGTTTCGTATTGATCTCTGTATTGCATTGACTCATTGATCATGTTCGACTGATTGATTTGACTTGAGTTGATTAACCTGCATATTGTTTTCAGTGTCGTGCTTTGATTTCAGTTGTAGGTTTTGGTGACCTGCTGGGCTTTGTAAGCTCATTATATGTGGTTAATGATTTCAGGTGCATGGCCTCCAGCTTGACGATCTTTCTGCCGAGTTCTGTAGCTTTTTCTTTTGTAACCTTGGTAGGCTTTCTTTTGTAGCCTGTACGGCTAGTGTAGTGTTTTCTTTTGGTTGTACTTTGACTGTTGTATTATTTGTGAATTATAGTATCCGCTGTTGTTTCTTTTCTGTAATGTAATTATCTCTGACTCTGGATATATGTATGTATGGATTAATATGAACAACAGATGAGGAAACCGATAGAAAGAAAAAAAAGAGAGGCAATAGAACAATCAGATGAATTCTTTCGCTACACGGATCTTGGGGTCGTTACAAGTGGGAACCAACGTATGGATATCTACAACAGCAATATTGATAACTACAACAGCACTATTGATAATAGCCAGTTTAACCTGGTTGAACGATTGATAACTACAACAGCACTATTGATAACTACAACAGCACTATTGATAACTACAACAGCACTATTGATAACTATAACAGCACTATTGATAACTACAACAGCACCATTGATAATAGCTAGTGTTTGTGCTTGTCGAGTAAGACCATTGTATGGATTTGCATGTGTCCGATAGTGCATTGTATGGATTTCCTGATATGCATCGATTTATTGATTTCTGATGGATTTATTGAATTGATTTATTTTTGAACGGATTTATTGATTTATCGTATTGATTTCCAATTGATATTATCGACTTGATCGATTGATAGATACTGACATCGACATTGATATAGATATGACATTGATACATTGGTTCGTCGTACCGAATATCGATTGATTGATTGAATGGATTGTTGTCGTATGGATTTAATTTATCGTAAAATAGATTTCTTTATGAAGCTGATTGTATTGATTTGATTTCAATTGATCTTTCGCCGTATTGACTTGATCGTTTATTGGGATTTTGAGTCGACTGATACTAATGACTGGCAGAATTGATTGATATGATTTCACTCTATTGATTTGACTGATGTGATACAATAAGTAAGACGACTAGACGATTGTATGGATGTAATTGATGTTATCAATTGCTATGATAGAGATTGTAAAGAATGGATTGACGCCTTGATTTTGAGCTTTATGGATTTTCTACTGGTTATTGATTTTATTGATTTCTGTTTCGTATTGATCTCTGTATTGCATTGACTCATTGATCATGTTCGACTGATTGATTTGACTTGAGTTGATTAACCTGCATATTGTTTTCAGTGTCGTGCTTTGATTTCAGTTGTAGGTTTTGGTGACCTGCTGGGCTTTGTAAGCTCATTATATGTGGTTAATGATTTCAGGTGCAGGGCCTCCAGCTTGACGATCTTTCTGCCGAGTTCTGTAACTTTTTCTTTTGTAGCCTTGGTAGGCTTTCTTTTGTAGCCTGTACGGCTAGTGTAGTGTTTTCTTTTGGTTGTACTTTGACTGTTGTTTTATTTGTGAATTATAGTATCCGCTGCTGTTTCTTTTCTGTAATGTAATTATCTCTAGCTCTGGATATATGTATGTATGGATTAATATGAACAACAGATGAGGAAACCGATAGAAAGAAAAAAAAAAGAGGCAATAGAACAATCAGATGAATTCTTTCGCTACACGGATCTTGGGGTCGTTACAACTACTGTCACTGAACTTCTAGCCAACTTTCCCTATTATTGAAATTTCACCATCTTCAAATTAAGGGATCGATCAAACTTTATAATATATTCAAATACTAGTTGAATCATTTGAACTAGGCCATGCCTTGTGGCTTTTTCATTTTCTTTTTAAGGATTTTTAACATAAAAATCTTGGTGTTTTATCTTATTTGTTTATGTTTTGAATATTCGTGCATGCTGAGACAAAAAACTCCATCACTTTACTGTCATGTATATTCGATCTCGCAATAATTATAAACTGAATGATTGAATGATATAATTGAGTGAAACTTATTGGATGATAAATATAGAATGATTGATTAATACATGTAACTAACACAAATAGTATATATTAATTCATAGATTTCATTACATAATTTATAACATATTATTTCTCGTTTGTTTTGCATTGATTTTAGTTTTAAGATTTTAATTATTTGATGGGCTTTTATATTTTGTATATGGTTTTACATAATTTCAGGTAAAGTTAAGAGCCATGCATCTTGAGGTTAGACAATAATGTTAGTGCAGTTTTTTTTTCAGATCTTCTAGTTTATGTGAATTCTTTTGTAGGCTGTGAAGTCTATTGTATATAATGTTTTGGATCCTCGACATAATATAAATATTGATTGCTACAGTAATGTAGATCATGATTCATGTTGTTTATTTATTTACTATAATATAATTAATTAGCTATGGCTATTAAATTGATCTAGTTGTAAATGATTGCATACTGGTTACTAACTGAAAGAAAATAAAAATAGCAATTATTTCTAGAACTGTTAATATTGGACCCGATCCTAAAACCCGACCCGAACCCAAAGCAGGTCGGGTTCAGGTCCAGAAAATCGACCCATTTGCAAAACTAGGGTTGGGTTCGGGTTGACCCGGAAACCCGGGAATGACTCGGAAAACGGCCCTGCCCGCTCTGACCGATCCTGCCCGCCTGCCCAACGACCTATCCAAGCTGCCCGGCTACCCCGCGACCTTGCCTACCCGGGCTGCCCACCTGCCCTCGCAGCACGTTGCTCGCATCGCATCGTCGTCACTCGCGTCACGTTGCTCGATTTGCTCGCATCGCATCGCTGCATAGCAGACATCGCAGCAGCTGCACGGCTGCCACACGACCCGCACTATCCTTCACTTGCGGGAACTCAAAAAAATCAACCTGAAGCGGGTTATGTTCGGGTCCAAAAAATTGACCTGTTTGTAAAAACGGATCGGGTTGACCCGAACCTGAATAGTATCGGGTCAGTTTCGGGTTCGACCCAAACCCGACCCGTGACCCGAAATTGACACCCCTAATTATTACAGATAATAAAGAAAGTAAAGAATATAAATTCTTTGACTTTAGAACCTGGGGCTTGACAATTTGGACCTTGGGCTAGAGATCAAGAGTGGTCGGAGGCTTGAAGAATCTCAGAGCTCCACCCCGACACCACCACCCGCGAACTTGTGCCACCAGGTTGCTGCTACTGGATCTTTGCCCGACCATCGCCATTGATACTCCATCTAGCGGCCATTGTTAGGTCTTTGTCTGACCATCATTGTCTGTTGACTTTGGTCCCTTTAACATCTATCATCCAACTACGATCCTCCCAACCTCCATCACTTGCCAAGCACGGTCCTTATGACCTCTATCATCCAAATACAATCCTACCAACCAAATGAGAAAATTAATACTCTCTTGAGAATAACTCTCATGACATTGGGTTGTCCACCCCCAACCATGCAAAGTGCTATATATATTTGCTGCATTGAGCGTCACCTTTCCCCGAGCAAGAGCATCATTTGTAATCAACAACAAACACTAGTGGATTCATTTCAACCGAGCCAAGCCTTGTGGTTTTTTTCTTTTTAGGGTTTTTCACATAAAAATATTGATGCCCCTTGTGACTCTTCCACCTCGCTCTCTCTTATCTATTTATGTGTTGGATCTTCGTCTATAGCATGAAATCTAAACTCTATATCTCTCTACTACCACGAATATTCTAGGACGCAAAAATAATATTTTAATTATTCTTGTAGTGACAAGATATTGATTAATATATCTAAAATGTGATGCTCATCTCTTCATATTTAATCATTAAATTGGCATGTGATGTCAGCATATAGGTGGAATAGCTCTCCGAAGTTCAATAATAAAAATATAGACAAATTATCAACTTGAAAACATCAAGGCTTTGGTTATTAATTAATTTTTTAATTAGCTAGCTATCAGTCTAATTAAATATGTAATTGTGCACTCATACTAGCTATATGTAAATGATTAGAGTGAATTGAAGCTTGATCAAGTGGTAAAAGAGTTTTGGCCTTTGATGCCCATATTATGGTCGTTATTAAATTCAGAATGCATTAATTTATTATATTTTGTTAACTTACACTTTAATGGCCGTTATTAAATTCAGAAATATTCATAAATCATATTCATTGATAGAACTATTCTAAAACTATTGAGAGAAAACCAGCATGAAATTAGAAAAAAATATAATAATTATGGTTGAGATTTAAAGAAGTTGTGGGCTTGGCATATATTGATAATAGGTTGGATGCGTAGTTTATTAGTAGTTTGTCTTGAGAAGTCATCCCTCCTCCAGTAGCCATCATGGTCGACTTCACATGTATTAGCCGGTAGGTTCAACTAATAAGTTTTACTCGTCAACTTAGATGAATTTGTATATTATGGTCGTCAGCTTGAAGCATGTTTTATTGTAGACTAACGAGTATGAAATTGAATAGATCGTATTGACTTGGCTTGAACTATCTTGATTTAGCTTGAATTGAATCAACTTAACTTAAACTAGTTTTTTAAAATATTCTGATGTACATTTAGTTCTTTGATTCTTTTATATCTTTAGAGGTTTAATGGCAAAAAAAATAATAAAAAAAAAAACATTAGTTAATCATTAACCCTGTTATGTGCTAGAAGATTTGAATCAGTAGATTGTATGTTTTATGTTTGATGCCTTCATCTTCTATTCTTCTCGACATCGATCTTCCATGAATCGTCCTACCAAATCACCATATTATAGCGATTATCTTATCAAACAATATCTATAATTAAGCATGACTTAGGCTTCATTTGGAACGGCTTTTGTACTGCTTTCTAAAGCAGTTTTTTAGTACAAAATGTCTAGTCCAGAATTTTTTTGTATTAAAAAGCTACTTTAAAAAACATTGAGAAAACCGTCAATATATTGTACTAAAAAACAACTTTTTAAAAAGCTTTAGTTTAATTTTGGATCATTTGCACCTAAATAGGTCTTGGCATCTTTCAATCTTCTTAGAAATCTACTTTTCTCATTATTGAATGTCCCCATGATTCATCAAATGTAGGGAATTATTCTTCATAAATTTGCAAGTCGATATATATATCTCACACAATTTTTTTTTCTTCCCTCTAGTTATTGTAAACAGTTATTTTGAATTTCTCCTTGCAATATCTTTTATTAAAAGAATTAATAAAAAATAATTTAAAAATTAAATTAGGCTAAATATTTAATCCAAAGTTGTACAAAAAAACAAATCATCCAAAGTGATGCTCTATATCAATAATTATTTGTGAATAGTTTTAAGGGCCAAAAAATTGAGTCATAATCAACAACAAAAACAATTATTTGTGATTCATAATAATATCAATAATAATTTAATTACGATTATTTAGGCATTATTTGATTGGCTAAAAAAGGAATGCAGTGTAAAATGAATACATTAGGGTTGTTTGAATGAGCATAAAGTAAATTTAGGTGAATGATATTTTTTTGTTTGGTTTAAAGTAAAATGAATGTAGTGTAAAGTTTAAAGATGGTGATGATCTGTAGTGATGGCAATGGTGGCTGGCAGTGGGCGACAGTGGTTGGCAGTTGGTGGCAGGTGGCAGTGGCCAGAGGCGGTTGACGGTGGTGGCCGCGATTGGTTGCGATCAAATGAACTTACTTGCAGTGTACGTAAAACGTTCTAGCTCAAAATTGGACGAGTTTGATTTATCACAAAAATGAACTAGAATAATTTATACTCTATTTACTTTACTTTATTTTACATTCTTTTTTTATACAATCAAATACCAAAATTTATAAAATCCTAATATTTAAAATACTTTATATCCATATGTAATAAACTAAACAGCCGCTTGAGATGAAATGAGTGAAAGATAATATAAATAAATAAATTAATAATCAAAGTTCTGATGCTTGCAAGAATGCAAGTTGGCTATTTCTTTTTAATTTGTTATTATTGAATTTTTTTTGGGACCGGTAGGGATCGAACATGGGAGTCGGGGGAGGAATTTTTTTCGCTCCACCACTGAGCTGCCCCGCTCGTCCCATTATTCGTAGGAGAATTATTCTACCCTCATGTTGAGATCAGCTATTAGTTTAATATTTAGATAATCACAGATAATAATCAATCATCATATTACATATAAAGAATAATAAAAATATTACAAACGGCATTAAATTATTAGTCATACAGTAAACATTTTGATGTTGATAGGGGTGTCAATTTCGGGTCACGGGTCGGGTTCGGGTCGAACCCGGAACTGACCCGGGTTCAAACGGGTCGACCCTAACCCGACCCGGTTAGGTAAACGGGGCGGAAATGTGAACCCGGACCCAACCCGGCGGGTTGACCCGACCTGACCCGGGAAGGTCGCACGCGGTGCGCGGGTCGCGCGGTGCGGCGGGGTCCCCCGAGGGCGTGGTGCGCGAGGGCGCGGTGCGCGGGGTCGCGTGAGGGTGCGGGGTCGCGCGAGGGCGCGGGGTCGCGCGGTGCGGCGGGGTCGCGCGAGAGAGCGGTGCGCGGGGTCGCGCGAGGGCGCGGGGTCGCACGTGGTCGGGCGAGGCGCGTGGTCGCGTGGGTCATGTCCGCGTGGTTAGGTTAAAACGAGTTGGCGGGTCAACCCAGCAACCCGCCGGGTCAACCCGAACCCGACCCGTTTTATAAACGGGTCGAAATCTCTAACCCGAACCCGACCCGGTTCGGGTTCAGGTTGGATTTTCGGATCGAGTCAAATGTTGACAGCTCTATATGTTGATATATTATCATAAGGTAAGTGTAGAATCTAATATAAAAAAAAATGAATCGGTTGATTCGTTTAATAAATGAGGCTTAGTTTGAGACAAAATTTTTGTTGCTTTTTAAGCTAATTTTTAATACAAATTTTTAATTAAAAAATTTTTGTACTAAAAATCATAAGAAAATTATCACAAATGAGATCTGAGTTAGATTTAAATTTCAATATATTTATTAAATAGATTAAATTTGAGTTAAGACGTAAAATTATTTTTGGCTAAAAAATAATTCATTTATTTTTTCTTAATTCTTTTATTTATTGGTATGATTTTATTTTTTATTAATTAATTTGTACTCTATAGTTGATAAGATATTAAAAAAATGTATCAAAATGAGTTATTGGGTCAGGAATCGAGTCCATCTTTTTAACCTACTTATTATATGGATTGGATTTGGATTGATTGGATTCAACCAGAACTCCTAAGATTTACTGATGTAAATATGTAAGTACACTGCAATTACTTGTATTTTTATTAATAAAATTAATTAGGTAGTTCTAGTTGTTATATATTAAAAAATAAAAGAATAATATTCCAAATTAGATTATAGGGCATCACAGAATGGCTGGAGGTCTATATTCAGGTTAGGTGATTAAAGGATCATAGCTGGCTGATGATGGTCAAAGGACTTTTATTAGGGGACCATGGTCAGAGAACCTTAGCTGGGCAATGGTGTTCAGAGGATTCTAGTCATATATTGATAGTTAAAGGAGCATATTCAAGTGATGATGGTCAAAGGACCATCCTTAATTGAAAATGTACAAGAGATTGCAATCAGATAATGGTTGTTGGAGGACCATAATCAGGTGATGGTAGTTAAGAGACCTTAATTGGGCGATAGTGGTTGAGGGAACATAAGAGGGTAATGGTGATTGAAAGAATATACTTGGGAAATAATGGTTGGAGGATTGTAGTTGGGTGGTGTTGGTTAGAGAATCGTAGTTGTGTAATATTTGTCGAAGGCCAATAGTAAGGAAAAGGTAGTCAGGGGATTGTAGTTAGATGACGATGATCTATTTATCATAGTAGAGTAACATCGGTTGGAGGGTTGCAGTCAAATGATTGTAGTCGGGCGAGTTGCTCGGAGGAATATAGTTAAATGATATTATTCAGATGACTAAAGTTAGAAGATCATGTTAGAGGATTGAAGTTGAGCTATAACGATCAAATAATCATAGTTATGTGATAATGCTCAGATGATCATAGTTGGCAATAGTGATCGGAGAGCTGAAGTTGAGCAATAGTGATTAAAGGGTCATAATTAGGCGATGGTGGTTAGAGGATCTTAGTCAAGCGACAATTGTTATAGGATGGTAGTCTAGCGATGACAGTTAGATGATTTTCTAGCAAGGGGTGGTAGTCTGACCTGACAGTCGGGCGATGTTTGATGACTGTGAACTAGAAGTGGTGCTTAAACTTTTTTAAGCCTCAAAGTTGTCTTGATCTTACGCCAAGAGTTTTAGCCCTCATTCATGTCGAGAATAGAGGCTTATTTATAGATTTGTTAGAGTGCATGCCTAGTAAATATTTTAAAAATCTAGAGCGCTCCTTAATATATCATATATTGATTCTATAGATCATAAACCATTCTTTAAGCACTTAAATGCCTTAACGTAGTCAGAATCAGACAAATTTAGACTCGTTGGATTCATCTTGTCAAGACACTCATTTTGATTGTAAGCATAAAAAATTTAGATATTTTTTTGGTCATTCAATTAATGTAATCAAAATTTTAATTATACTTCATGCAGTTGATTTGTAGGCTTGTTAAACTTGGAGTTTAGATGTATTTGAATTTAATTCCAGAAGTTTCTAACAAAAACATGCATCAAGATTTGTGTCCAATCATACTAATTTTTTATGACATACAAATCCTATAATTAATGAGTTCGATTATATATTTAGATTTTATCCAATTTCTAGAGCTAAATTTTCATAAAATTTGGAACAAAAATTGGGCTTAAATTGAGCCCGTATCAAGCCAAATGAGTCCAACCACATGCCACAATTTTCTCATAGATCAATCTTGGAGTTGATTTAGCGTTAGATTTGCATCAGATTGTGTTGACTCAAATTATAAATAGGCTATATATATAAATATATTTACACACATATTAAATATTTTTTAACAATAAATAAATAAATAAATTTGAGTCGATTAAATTTAAATTTGAGTTTCTTTAAAATAAAATGGGTTCAATCCTCAAGCCAATTTAAGCCGTCTTATAAACGAACTTTTATTTGGTCCGGTCACAGGACCTAGCTCTACTAGGGGTGTAAACGAGTCGAGTCGAGTCGAGTATTTGCCTTATCAAGCCTGGCTCGTTTAGTCCTTAATGAGCTCGAGCTCGAGCTCGACTCGTTTAGAAAATATCAAGCTCGAGCTCGACTCGAAAGCTCGAGCACGTTTGAAAAGCTCGAGCTCGAGATCGAGCTCGTTTGAGAAGCACCAACGCATGTGATGGGTATTATTATATATATAATTAATATTATAAATATAATATATATAATTATATCGAGTAGTTTGATAAGCTTTCGAGTCGAGTCAGGCTGAGCTTGAACTCGAGCTCGTTAATCATTCGAGCTCGATTGTAGGCTCGAGCTCGAGCTCGAAGCTCGATAAGCTCGGCTCGCAAGCTCGTTAACGAGTCGAGTTCGAGCCGGCTCACGAGCCGGCTTGGCTCACTTACATCCCTAAGCTCTACGTTCGGCCGCCAATAGAATCGCGCTACGCATTCTCAATATTTACCATGCGGCCCGACAAACCGACCCGGAACAGACCTAGGATGGCTCGATATTTCTCGATTTTGCTAGGTATTGCTAGGTTTTGGTCGATTTTGCTCGGCAATAACCAATACCTAGCAATTACCGAGTAATGCCAAGAAATACCGAGTTGTACCGAGTTTTTCTAGAAAAATTCGGTACAACTCGGTATTTCTAGAAAAACTCGGTACAGCTCGGTATTTCTAGCAAATGCAGAGTTTTTTAGAAAAACTCGGTAAGAAAAAACTCGGTACAACTCAGTATTTCTCAGTATTACTCGGTATTTATCTTCACAGAACGGTATTTCTCATTATTGTCAAGCAATAACTACCAATACCGAGCAATACGCGAACATAATATTCCCGGGTTTTCGTCTGGATCAAATCATCGGGCCGCACAGAGGACGTGATGGATGACATGTTATTGAGGGCTTATAAACGCTGAACTCAAAAGCTATTCGCTCACACCCCGTGGTCACAGAGGTGCGCAATGGCGCTGCGGTTTTAGCTGATTCTGGAATTTCGTCTTTTCTTCTTGATCCGAACACCGATTCTCAGCTGTGGAGATCCAGCAGGATCATGGTGCTTGGGCTTGAGGCAGCGGATCAGCATATAGCATGGTACTGTTCTTCCTAATTTTTCAGTGTCGAGGGTTATACTTGAATTTTGTTGAAGAATACCTTTACTATCTTCTTTTGATCAGCTAGTTTTCTTGTCTTGGATCAGATATTTGGATTGAGCGTTTTGGGCTTGATCTTTGGCTTCCTTTCAGTATTTTTGAGAGTTATTTCTTCCTTATTTTTACATTTGGAATAGCATTTTCAGAATAGCAAACATTTGTATTTATTGAATTCCTAACTTGGAAAGGGTAAATAATGGTGATATTAACATAACTTCTCTCCAAGTTACCACAATCTCTGATGATAATCCTGCAGCAGCTTCTGATCACAGCATTTACTTATTCTGCACATTAATCCACACTGTTCACTGCTAACGACATGTCTTCTCCTCACTGTTGATCATCTAGTAAGCTCTGGACATATTTGTTTTTACACATGCTGCTACTTTATATGTATATAGGTGAACTGCTGTACTAAGAACATACATATAATGAAACACTATCCTTACTGAAATTCTGAAGATCCTTTCCTCTAGCTGCTGTTCAGTTTTAGTTTTGCTGTGTTTCATCATGGTATCAGAGCATCAGCCCTCCAACTCTCAGTAATTTTTGGTGAGCTTTCTTTTTTTTTTTGCAATGGATTATGTTGTTATCAAACTTTGCGACATTCCTATAGCTCCCCGGCTCAAATTTCTCATGTCCAATATCAAAATCATTGTTCACATTCAAGTTCTTACCGACAATTAATCCCACTTGGAGGTCATAAATCCACAAGTTATTTACCGTCAACGGCTTTGATGGGTATTTGGATGGCACACCACTTGTCCACCCAAACATCTTCTCATTGACCCTAGCTAAATATCCTCACATTTTAACATATCTCGTGGTCATTAATTTGTTAAAATTTTGCTGCAGCCCTCTTCTCCACTGTTTTCCCTTCAATTCTTCCATATGGGCTAAATCTAGACTCCTGCGCTTCCATTGAACTACTCTTGAGAAACGATTGCAATCTACCAATTGATGTAGAGTAATTCAATTTAAAATTGAGCTTCATAACCTTACCATTAAAAATTCAGTTTCTGCAGTTAAGAAAATTTCCATTCGAACTAAACTCACTCCAATCAATTTAGATGATCTCCACTGCCTTTTATGCATTAAGGAAGTGAATCTTGCTACTGAACCAACAAAAGAATTGATGATTTCTAATAACTCAGTAAACCCTGATTTTCACCTTGCTCTCTCCTCTACATATGGACATGGTCGTGATTGTTCACTATTTCTCCCCTTGGTTGTGGTCTGTATGCATATTTTTTTTACTGCAAAAGGTGCTTTGTCTTTGATAGGAAATACTTGAGTTCGAAAGCAAACCTAACAATAATTGATGAAATTAGCGAGAAAACTTCAAAATCTCCAATGAAAACAATCCAAAAAATAGTAGATTGTATTATAGGAATCAAATCAAAAGCAAAAACAAGCAAATATACAATTGATCCTCAATTCGAGAAGAGGATCGTTCTCTCTCAATCTCTAGAGGATGAATCTAAAGCCTAAAGCCACAAAGAGAACTCCAAGAGAAAACAATAATCATGCATGCCCTAATCCTAGTCTCTCATCCTCTTTTAATACATATATTCCTAATAAAAACCGATAAAAAGCTTTTTAAATAAACCAAATTCAAAATAGTTTCCTTATGCATTAGCCTCCCCTTCCCTCTCTCTATTTACCGCCCTAGGGGGACCCACATGCTTGGGCGGTTTCCAAGGAGGAGGCTTAGCCCACCTCTTATAAACCTGAATTGGCTCAGTTTGAGCCAGTTTGTTCGGTTCAGGAAGAACCGTAACAATGCCCCCTTCCCAAAGAACCACCTTGTCCTCAAGGTGAACATTGGAAATTGATGTTTCATCCTCTCATAAGGTTCCCACGTGGCATTGTAGTCCGGAAGGCCTTTTCACTTGAGGACAAGGAAAAGGGTTTCAAAATCACCTCTAAGTCCTCCGCGAGTTTCGCCAGTAACTCTGTGCTGGTTGTATAATCTCCAATTGCCCTTCTTAACTAGGATACATGAAAAATAGGGTGCAGAGCTCATTTATGGTCTCGCGAGCCTAGCTTATCGAGCTCACAAGTCGAGCTCGAGTTCGAGCTTAATGAGGCTCGGCTCGTGCGCTCGGGAGCCAACTCAAATAAATTTTAAAATTTTTAAAATTAAGTAATTATTATTTTTTATTACATTCAAATCTTAAAAAAATGGCCGTATTAAGTTTTTTTTTTAAAGCTGCATAAAACAGTTCCCCAAAACAAATGCATTAAATATTTTAATATATTTCCAAGACTCTTGCTGTCAAAAAACACGAGATCTTTCTTTTATCTATAGGAAAAAGCAAGCAACAGATAGCTAAGAGCTGTGCGGATGAGTGCCCCAAGGTGTTGGCTGGCTCGCTTGCCCAGAAACTGGTTAAGAAATTACAAAATTGAGTGGGCGGGAAATCAAAATTGAGCGGCTTGACGAGCTCATTTATGTAAATCGAGTCGAGTTTGAGCTCGACTTTTGAACTCGACTCGAGCTCGAGTTTGATCTCGGTGTTTGACTCACGAGTCGAGCTTGAACACCTCCTGACTCGAGCTTGACTCGACTCATTTGCACCCCCAGTCCAAAGTGCACTAAGTGAGGTGGGTCCCTTCCGTACAACACATTGAAGAGTGTCATCTGTGAAGCCGAATGCTAGGTGTTGTACCAATACTCCTCCCACGATAATCACTTGGCCCATAACTTGGGCGTCTTCAACACAAAATATCAGAGGTAGGTCTCCAAGCTTGTGTTGACCACTTTTATTTAGCCATCCGTCTGTTGGTGGTCGACAAAGCTCCTTTTCAGAATTGCCCCCTATAATTTAAATAACTCTCTCCACAAATGGTTGAGGAACACCTTATCTCTGTATGATATTATTGCCTATGCTAACCCATGCAATCTGACAAACTTTTTGATGAAAGATGATGCCACTGTCACTAAGTGTATGGATCATAAAGGAATGAAATGAGCATACTTGCTCAATATATCCACTACCACCAAAATCATTATGAATCCTTTTGAACATAGCAACCCATCTATGAAGTCCATGGATACCTCTTCCCATACTCGCCCTGGTAAAGCCAATAACTGTAGTAGTCCTCCTGAAGACATAGCTAAACACTTGTTTCTCTAGCAGATCTCACATCTGTCCACCATCTCCTCCACATCTTTATGCATTCCCTTCCAGTACAGCTCTGAAGCTAGCCTTCTTTATGTCTTTTGCACTTCGGAATGACCCCCCATAGCACTTCCATGGAACTCATGGAGTAAGGATGGAATGTGGACTTGAGGTCTGGGGTATTACAAACCTTTCCTGATACAACAGTCGATCCCCCTCCAATGAATACCCCGGGTGGCTACTCCATTTCCTAAGTAAATTGGCCTTGATCTTCCCCAACTTCTCATCCCTGACACTCTCCTCCTTAATGGCCTCCCAATCTATAACATCAATGGAATCGATACTGCCATCGCTTGCAGCTCTCCCATTCACCTGGACAAGGCATATGCTGTTTTTTTCTCCACTCATGGCCTGCATTGGATTTCAAAATCATATCCCAATAATTTGGGCAGCCATGTTCCTCTATTACCATCCGCTGCTCCAATAAGTATTTCAAGTTGCGTTGGTTTGTCCTGACAATGAAATGTCTACGTAACAGGTACGAATGCCACTTTTGGATGGCCAAGATGATGGCCATCAATTCCCGTTTATTTATTGATTTTAGCTTGGCTCTAGCTGTCAACACCTGGCTGAAATAGGCAATCAGTCGGCGACTCTGCATGAGTACTGCTCCCAATTCATACTATGAAGCATCTATCTCCACTACGAAGACCTGAGTGAAGTCTGGTAAGGCTAAGACTGACACCATAGTCATAGCTCTCTTCAGCCTCTCAAAGGCTGTTGTGGTCTATTTGGTCCATAGGAAGTCATTCTTCTTCAGCTGTTCTATCAGTGACCATGCTATAGTGTTGTACTCTTTTACGAATCTCCTGTAGACCCCCATCAGTCTTAAGAACCCTCTTAGCTCTTTCAAGTTCTTTGGTAATGGTCATCTCATTATAGCCCCAATCTTTGACTGATCGGCTGCCACCCCTTCCTTGGACACAATATGACCCAAATACTCCACTCTCGTCTGGGCAAAGCAGCACTTCTTTAGGTTAACCCTTAGCTAATGCTCCTGTAACAGCTCTAACACCCTCCTCAAATGCTCAAGTGCTCCTCTTCTATCCTGCTGTAAACTAGGATATCGTCAAAAAACACCAAGACAAATTGCTGAAGATAAGGTTTGAAGACCTTATTCATAAGTGACTGAAATACAGCTGGGGCGTTAGTGAGGCCAAAAGGCATGCTCAATAAAACAGTTTTCATGACTCGACCGTAGGGTTCTTGAAACCCTCACCATCCTAATTATGAGTGTTTACTAAAAAAAAACGTTATATGGACTTAAACAAACTCCACACCATTGGCATGCAAACCACTTTCATTACTCACAGAGAAAGGTTTTCATTGCAGTACTGCTGATCCTTTGTTCATGCTCTGCAATAGTTACAAAACTCAAATTTATTTACTTATCTATGTGGTTGACATTTTAATCACCGGAAACAATTAGTCCTTTGTCACGAGTCTGCTGCACAACTTACATGTTTGCTGTCATATGTGAAATATTGGAACAATATTTTGATTTTTTTGAATTGATGTGATGTCTTCTCTTATCGGGTGTAATGTTAATCAGAGAACCTACATTATCACACTCCTAAACAAAAGCTGGAATGTGTGACTATAAGTCCACTCCCAATCCCTTACTCTCCAAAATTTTCACAGCTGCTACTTAACGACTTTCTTTCTTGGATCCTGGCTTCTTTCGACAACTTGCAAGTGGTATCTTACCATTACATGATCAGATATTTAATTTGCTGCAAATAAGGTTTACCAACATATGCATGCGCCTTTAGAATGTCATTTTAGCTTTTCAAACACATTCTACGGTATCTAAAAGAAACTTTAAATGATAGACTTCTTATTCAAAGAGGCAAGCTTACAATTACTGCCTATTCAAAATCAATTGGACAGGTGATTCCACGGATTGAAAATCAACAATTGGCTATTGTGTGTTTCTTGGCCGCACTCTTATATCTTCAATCCACTATTGCTCACTTTTCTATTGAAGCGGAGTATCGCGATCTAGCTACTGCTACCACCTATCTTATTTGATTTTGTAATCTATATAAAAAAATATCTATTTCTTTAGATACTACACCGTTACATTGTAGTCAAGGCGTCTTGGGTTTTTGAAGATCAATCGTCTCCGCTAAGCAGTAGAGAATACGGTTAACGTAGTCTTCCACCGATTCGTCGTACTCCTAGTCAGGCTCATAGAAGGGGGAGCGGAGAATGTCGATGTCTCCTAGGGCATTGTAAGTGAAGCCGTGATCGACCTCAGGATCGGCCATGCACCAATGATGAGAGGAGGAAGAGGAGTTGTTTTCTTCTCTTGCATTCCAATGTCATGATAGGCTCCGGTTTCAAGAAGGAGAGGACCAAAGGAAGGAGGGGGGGGGGGGGGGGAGTATGTGGGCTAAAGAAGAGTTAGGGTTTGTGAGAGGTGGATGGAAGGTAGGATTTGGATAGGGCAAGTGGTGGCGTCAGGTGTGAGGGAGGGGATGTTCGAGCCACCGTTTGGGAGAGGAAGCTAGGTGTTTCTTGAAGGTAGGATTTGGATCGGGTAGATGCAAGGGTGGAGCTCGGTCGGTAGATGGGTAATGGCCGCGGGTGTAGAGGGGGAAGATGGGAGGGGAGATAGAAACCACGAGCCATGGACTCTTCCGATGATGACTGGTGGGTATTGCACTTGTCCTCACTCCGGGCTTTCTCTCTCTTCTCTCAAGCACACGCACACAAGAGGAAGAAGAAGACAAAAATCAAATTTTATTCAAAATAATCATCATCCTTAGGCCTCCAACATAAATAAAAGCAAAGTACACAAATGCCCTTAAGGTTACAATAAGAAAACACTCCCCACAGTGGTAAACTCGGAAAAACTGAAGATAAAATAAATAAAACACATCAAAAGTAAAGACTTTAAATCGTAGCCGTCGATCTACAATTTCTTTGCCGGTACACATGTCGGAATCTCTGAGCAATGTCCTCATCATTTGCCTTTTACGGTAGTAAGAAGCAAGGTTTTTCTTGAAGGTAGGATTTGGATCGGGTAGATGCAAGGGTGGAGCTCGGTCGGTAGATGGGTAATGGCCACGGGTGTAGAGGGGGAAGATGGGAGGGGAGATAGAAACCACGAGCCATGGACTCTTCCGATGACTGGTGGGTATTGCACTTGTCCTCACTCCGGGCTTTTTCTCTCTTCTCTCAAGCACACGCACACAAGAGGAAGAAGAAGACAAAAATCAAATTTTATTCAAAACAATCATCATCCTTAGGCCTCCAACATAAATAAAAGCAAAGTACACAAATGCCCTTAAGGCTACAATAAGAAAACACTCCCCACAGTGGTAAACTCGGAAAAACTGAAGATAAAATAAATAAAACACATCAAAAGTAAAGACTTTAAATCGTAGCCGTCGATCTACGATTTCTTCACCAATACACATGTCGGAATCTCTGAGCGATGTCCTCATCATTTGCCTTTTATGGTAGTAAGAAGCAATTTTATGCTTTAGTTCTGTGGTATCACATCCTCTTAAAATACAGACTCTGGAGGCTGATATGGTGAGCTGTTGAGCTATCATTAAACTGTTGTTACTTCATATTAAACCTAACATGCCTATATACCTTTTGGTCTCCTTTCAAACTATCACTTGCTTCAACTTCTGTTGAAATATAAATGATTTATTAAACTTATTATCTCTGTTGATCACTAAATTATGTGACTTGGGATTTATACAAAGCTTGCTACCCTTCACCCATATATTAATCCAAGGAACACGCATTTCTCAGCTTTTGAATCCAATTTACTCTGCTTATCATAAGCACAAGAACAACTAAAGATCTTAAGGCTAGAATACTATGCAAGATGAACTGACCACAATTATTTCGGAGTCTTTTCTGTGATAACTACCTATTCACTAAATAACATATAGTATTAACAACCTGTATCTTAAAATCCTTGCTCATACCTGTATTAGAATATAGATTTTTCTCTTTCTGAAAGTGTCATTTATGTCACACTAAGGTATTGAGGAGAGTACGAATCTCGAGTCCACCAATTGAAAGAGAAAAATAGATGGGAGAGAATAGAGGAAGATTTTTCTAAATTTAGTTCATAAAGCAATTGATTAAAATGCAAGCCATGACATCTCTTTTTTTTACCAAATAATATTACACATATAAGATTAAGTATTTTGAAGTCACTTCTGATTTTATCTGAACCTAAATAATTCAAAATTCACTGTTAATATATTTCTGAAGGATAATTAGTTCTAATTTCAATTAAAAAAAATAGAAAACCTAATTTAAATTAAATAATAAAAGCAAATCTAAAATAATCTAGTTTAGACGTTTGAGACATCTCACTGCATCTACATCTTACTCAGAACAATCTTAAAAAAAAAAAGAAATAAATCTTAAATCAATATAAACATAATTTTTGTGTTGCATAAGTTGTATTCATTCTTTATGCTACTTCATCTTGCTACTGGGCATCCATGACAGTTTTATGCTTGAAAATATTATAGGAAACACTTGAAGATCTCAAAAATTTCCTAACAATCTTTGGAAAACAGTGAGAATTCTCCACAAAAATGCGCACAAAACCAAGAAAACAGTAAGTAATTTGTATTATTTGATGAAATAGAACGGAAAATACCAAGATACAATTGATCATCTATTCGAGAGCAGGATCTATCTCTCCCAAATCTCTAGACGCCGCTAATGCCCAAAAACCTAAGAGATCTCAAATTTCAGCCAAATTCAAGATCCCTTAACCCTAGGAAAACAAACTTTTTAATGCATACAATTCAAAAGGAAATCTCTAAACAGTCCCTACATTCAATTTCCCTCATAAACTTCATCAAAAATCCTTCCAAAACTGCTCTTCTTGAATTTGTGGTTTGATGGGCATGCAAGAGGCGGAGAACTCCGTCTTTGTAGTTCGTAAGCCGGTCCGATATGGACCGGCTAGATCGGTTTAGTGGACCGGTCTAACAATACTACCCTCTCAAAGATCCACCTTGTCCACAAGGTGGAAAGACGACACCTTCCTCCATTCCTTCTTCATCACAAATAGTAAGAAACTGAAGAGTTCGGTCCTTACACCTGTGCCTGGTGTATACCTCTCGTCACATTTGAAACAAAGCTCCTTCGCCCTTTTCTCCTGTAATTATGTTTCCGTGAGCTTCTTGAAGTTGTCCTCCGGTCTTACTCTTACAGTTTTCTCCTTCAAAGTCTCCCGAAGAGTACCCATTGTCGGCTCCTTGGGTGCCAGAAAGGTGGTGGTCCTTCTGTTTGGACCTCTTGAGTTGCTGCCTCTCGTCTCTCTCTCTAGGCGCCTCTTATCCTCCTCCAATTAAGCTAGCTCCATAGCCTCTCCCAAATCAGGAGGCCTCATTACTCTAACAACTTCTTGGATCTCTAGTATCAGTCCTTTCATGAAATTTTCCTCTAGCACTGTCTCAGGAAGACGATCCAATCGACTAGCAATGTACTCGAATCTCTCTCGGTACTCCATCACTGAACCATCCTGTGTCAAGACGAAGAGCTACTCGTAAAAGTCTCCTCCCCTGCTGGTTTGGAAACATTCCAACATGCAGTCCTTAAACTCCCTCCAGGTTCTTATCGGTCGCCTCATATCCCTCCATTGGTACCATGCTAAACTTTCCCTTCCAAGCACATCCTGGCTGTCGTTAACTTCTCCTCCTATGTCAACCTATTGACAGTAAAGTACCTTTCCACCCTGTAGATCCACCCATGTGTATCATCTAGTGCAAAGATAGGCATCTTCAGTTTCCTTACCCTCATATCGCCTCCGTTCTCTCTGTTCTCTTCATAATTTCCCCTTCCACAAGGGGGTGGTTCCCCCCAAGTGTCCTAATCATCACTTCTATGTTCATACCATAACCTTTCATCAAATTCTCACATTCTCCTCTCAAATTGAGCACCCATTGGAACATAACAAATCCCTCAACTTTCAAATTCAGCCACCCTTTGGTCATAATAACCCATTTTCCTTTCCAATCTCGCCCCTCTCCCCTCCAAATCAGCACATCTTCGTTCTTTCCCTACCTCCTCATGCCTCTCCTCATACCCTCTCCCCGACTCCTCCCTAGGACTAGGCTCTAGGAGAGGTATTCTCTTTTCTCCCTTTCAAGTCACCACCTCCTGATCTCCCCTTTGCCTAATTGGCTTAGTGTTTTTCCCATCTCCATGGCTATCGGCGCCTTCCTTCTCCTCCAACGACGATATTTTGGATTGGCCCTCGAGCACTTTCTTCAACATCTCCTCAAGGCTGGAAAAATTTTCATCCATCTTCTCGTGGATGGATGAAATGTCTTTCTTTAAATTTGAAACTTCAGTTTATAGATATGAAATTTCAGATTTCATTTGTTCAATCTCCACTTCGAGGCGTTCCTCTAACGCATCCACTTTCTTGACCTCCATTAGTACCCGAATCTTTGTAGACTCAAAAAACTAGAATTTGATCCTTGAAAACAACAAATAGTCCCTCTTCTGACTGAAAAATAGCAGCTGGTTTTCATAGAAAAAAATTCAAAACAATCTTAATGTCTGCTTTGATACCAATTTGTAGAAAACACTTTAAGTTCTCAAGAATTTCATAGCAATCTTTGGAAAACAGCGAGAATTCTCCACAAAAGTCCGCACAAAACTAAGAAAACAATAGGTGATTTGTATTATTTGGTGAAGTAGAAACAGAAAATACCAATATACAATGATCCTCTATTCGAGAGGAGGATCTATCTCTCCCAAATCTCTAGACGCCGCTAGAGCCCGAAAACCTAAGAGATATCAAATTTCAGCCAAATTCAAGATCCTCTAATCATAGGAAAACAAACTATTTATTGCATACAATTCAAAAGGAAATCTCTAAATAGTCCCTACATTCAATTTTCCTCCTAAACTTCATAAAAAATCCTTCCAAAACAATTCTTTTTGAATTTGTGGTTTGATCGGCATGTAAGCCGGTTCGATATGGACTGACTGGACTGGCCTAACAAAATACCAAAAAATCTTTAGACATAAACGAGTAGAGTTACAAATGTGTTACCTCACATTGTTTGACGAAGAGCAAAAAAACAAAGCATTGTAGCCTTCGAGACCAAGATTGAAGTTCTTAGGTACAAACTACAAAACAAACACTACAGGAAAATTGCTTAGTACCGACGGATTTTCCGACGGCTTTGCTTTCCGGCGGATTTTCCGGTGTATATCTGATGTATTACAATGAAATATTTTTGACATATTTTTGCAGCTTTTCCAACGTAATTTTCGGTGAATTTTCGACGGATTTGGTTCTGACGGATTTTAATAATTTCTGAAAAAAATATTTTTGCAATTTAAATAATTAATAATTTATAGCTCATTTTAATTAATTACTACTTAATAATTTATTTTTATTAATTATTAATTTCATACTTTATTTTTATTAATTATTAATTCCATACTTTATTTTAATTAATTATTAATTTAATAACTTATCTTAATTAGAACAGCTTTAAAATTTTATTTTAATTTATTCTTTATTAAATAATTGTCCGGAAAAAATTTTCCGGCAAAATAATTTCACCAAAAAAATATTTCCAGTGGATTTTTTATGACGAAAATTTTTTTCGACGCTCGAATTATCGTCGCAATCTTTTTCGCCGGAGATCTGTCGGGAAATCCATCATAAATACGCGATTTTCATGTAGTGAAATCACCTTGTTAATCTCTTCATTTGTGATATGGGAGGTAATATCAGCCTGCAAGTGAGTAGTGATGGCATAGGAAGGTGAAGGCGAAATTGATGTTATTCCTTATTTCAATTCTAGAAAAAGAAAATTGAGATCATCTTTGCAATTAGAAAGCCACCTATCTTGAGTTCTTTGAATAACTCAAGAGTGGAATCTCAATAAGTAAGCAAGCTCATAGTTCACTAGCTTAATTTGGGAGTTGAGTTCTCTCTCTAGTGGGATGTCAACAAGTAATAAATGCATCTTATATTGATTCTCTTTGAGAAAATCAATAGAAAGGGAAATTTTGTTATACGAGGACCAAGCTTGATGTTTTGTGACATGCTTGAATAATTGGAGCTTGTGATAAAGAGTGAGTATATGATTATGGACCTCCAAAAGGACACCGTTCGGCTATAGAGTGCAGAGGGTACATGACCACACCATTCTGAGGGATAGAGATGATCGCAGGCCTCCGCACTCCTCACAAACGGGCCGATGGAAGGGCAGATTAGATTGTACATACGACTAACCATTGAGGATAGCGACTCTCGCCAACGCACCATGATGGGTAGTAATATATATGACCTGATCAAAACATGTTTCCCCCACCCGATACATCAGCTCTAGTGGGGTTTATTTGATGTGTAATTCTGTTTCCCATGGGCGCAAGCCCCCGTTGTTAATAACATCTCGAGCCTAGGGTCTGAGAAACTCTCGATTAAGAATCCTATATTATTCTTCCCGAAAGGCATCGATACGCAAAGGGAGACTAAGAAATCCTACTTAAAAGGAAAGAAATGGTTCAAGTAGCTTAGTCAACATGCATGATTCATACCAGCATCCGGAGGGACTAAGGCAGTCGATGAGAGAAAAAAACTCAAACACTCAGAGCACGCAGAGAGAAAGGATAGAAGTGGTGTCATCTATGTGACACAGATAATTAAGATTTATAGTTCCTGAAGAAAAAGAACTTACCCACTGTTTAGACACACTACGAAACACCCAATGTAGTAGCCTATAATCCTAGATCTAAGGTGAGCTTAGTGTTTTACCCAACACTAACACCCGTGTCCTAACTAATGGACCTAGGCTTATACCTTGCCTGAAGAGGGATACCATCTAACCACCTAAGCGTTTAAAAACCATGTTGTCCAGTTTTTATAAAAGATAGGTAGGTAGGTTGAATTTTAGAAGTAGGGCCGACATTTAGAGAGTTTCCTAATTGTCTCTGGACTTATGTAGGGTGAATGTTCCTAGAGATAATGCAATTAAATTTTAATTTTAATTGATTTCTAATGCAATATATGCTAGTTTGAAAGGTCCAAATCATGTATGCATAAGATTTTAAAAACATGCTTATATAAAAATAATTTTTTAGAAAAGACTGGGCCTTCCCAGATCCATCACTTTATCCTCATAGGCAAGATTATTCGGACTCTACCCGCAGGCGGGGAGGTGTCTTATTAGAAGGAGAGAGAAGAATGCATCAGTGTGCGTGCGACCCCAGACGACTCTGGTAGTTCCCTAGCTCGTTAAGTTTCTATGTTATTTAATTCTTAAACTTTTAGAATTTTTTTTTATCCTAGAGAGCCTAGTGAAAATCAGGCCATACACATGCAAGAAAAGAAATCTAGAAAAAATCATGTAATTTCTACTACGCACAGAAAATAAATACATCAATATAAATTTACAAAAAACACAGTAAAGTAAAAGTCCTTGACAAGTGCCGTATAAGTACAAACCAGGGTCTGCAGAAAAGTAATGGTGGTCAGGCTCCACCGACAACAATCTATATTCTAATCCTACTAAATGACGCAAGTCTTAAAAGCCGGACATTTTGTCTTCAAGTCTCTGTCTTCGAGTGGATCGTCCTTCTCCGGATCATCTCCTTTCAGATCGTCTCCTTTGGGCTCCGTCTTGTTCGTCCTCCAGAAGGGTACCCAAATGACTAAAAAATTCCCCAAGAGGGGGCCTTTTTTATTCTCTTTGGGTACCTTATATTTGAAATGTCAGACTTTTAGAGACTTTCACAACTCAATGAATTACAAATTACATTACATTTGAAAAAGAAAGAATCTAGACTCAAACTCTTGTATGATTATCCTAATGAAAATTATCCCAAGCAGTTTATATTTCACATCATAAGCAGTTAATAATAATACAAAAAAAGTAAACACACTTGACCATGCTTTTTTAATTTTAAAGGGGGCTGAGCGGTCTCTGGAGCATCTACAGAAAAACAAAATTAGTATTTAAAGCTTAATTATGACTGCCCTTTTTATTTAGCATTGCATGAGCGTGTCCACCTGCATAAGGCTGAGTTAGTATAAAAGCGGCTCTAGCCTATGGGCATTCTAACGCACAAATAAATCATAAGCAAAGCATATAAAGCATAATAATGAAATGAACATCACATCAATCACAACATATCAGAACAAACCAAGTCAACCAATATTTGTGCCATAAGTAAGAGTATCACATCATAAAAGCAGGAAAAGAAAACACCGGCCCTAATCCTAAAGTTAGAAGTGGTGCCCTAAAAAATCTATGTGTGTGTAGTAGGCTTGTGTAGCTTTGGGTAGGTCCTATGTAGGGTAGTTAGTTTAAGTTGCCTAAGGTTAGAGTTTGTTGAAGGCCAGAAAAAGAAATTTGATTAAGGTTTAAATGTTAATAAATTGAGATCCATTTTAGTTAACTTTAGTTTGTTGATCTATTTTAATACTTAGGGTAGTGATATTTGAAGTTTAAGTTATATTAGTCAATTTTGAAAAATCTCGGGTCCTCCTAAGTGCTAGGCTGAGGGGTCTAAAAAGGTCACTATGAGAAATAGACTAGGTTTAGGGGTTTTAGTATTTTAGTTAAATATTAAGGCTTATAAGGAATGGTTAGGCTTTGAGTTTGCTAGATTTGGAGTTTTCTAGGCCAAGTTATGAATTTTAGAAATTTTGGGCAATTAGGGAATTATTAAAATTGGTTAATTAGGGGTGATTTTATGGTTTTGATCCAAATATGCTCCAAACTAATTGAAATCATTCCCAAAGGTCAGAAAAGACCTAAGAAGATGTTCTCAAGTGTTTGAGGAAAATTTAGAATTTTTAATAATTTTTAATTATTTAATAAGGGCAAAAAAGTAATTTTTAATTAAAGTTGAATTAAGGGTCAGATTGAAGTCCAATTAAGAGGCCATAATTATCTAAGATTAAGGACTGAATTCTGAAGAGTTTAAGGTATTATGAGTAATTTTCTATGTTGAAATAAATTTATTATAATTTTATGAAGTTATCAGAGCCTAATTACAAGTTAAATTAGAGTTTTTTTAATTAAGGGGTCTAAAGACTCCTAAAAAAATCGTAAAAAATTTTGGGAGGTTTAAAATGTCACTAAATTTAAATGTTGAGAGTTTCATGTCAATCGGGGATCTATCCTAGCTCCTATAATTTTTCTAAATTCGCTAGACGGGTCCTTAATTATTGTTCTTAGGGTGTCGCTACGTTATATTGGTTTAAATCAAGCGTTTAAGACTAACCCTTAGGGAAACATGCAGGGAGCATATAAATAAATAAACACACAAATTCCTAGGATCTAGGAGGGTCTAGGCTAAGTGTTCGTGCATCCTACATATGTAAAAAATAATAAAAGAAAGAGTAAGCGTGCTTATCGATGCGATTAGTGAATGATTGAGACGTAACCACGCACTAATGCTTCCCCCCATGATTACTATTTATATACACAATCTATGTTTAAAATTTCACAAGTAGGTCCCCCAAAGTTAGGAATTTAGAATATATGTAATTTTAAAATATTTTAAATACCCATAAATATAAAATTCTTTGAAAATAATGTAATTAAAAATAAATCAATTTATAAAAATAGGAAAGGGGAGATCTACTGGCCACCAAAGGAAGGAAACAAAAGATTTAAAAATAAATTTTAATTTCAAAATATTTAATGTATTATTTAATTAAATAATACTTAAATAAATAACTAATTAAATAATATAGAAAATATGATAAAAAATGAGTTTTGATATCTGAAAATATTTTTAAATGAAATACATATTTTTTCTAAAAATTTTAAGGTATTATATGACAAAATTATTAAATAATTATAAAATACTCAAAATAATAAAAAGATAATAATAATAATAATTGAAAAATGGTTTTCTGATTTTAAATAAATAAGTATATTTTATGAATGAAATAAAATAATAAATTTAATAATAATAATAATAATAATATTTATAATAATAATAATAATAATAATAATAATAATAATAATAATAATAATAATAATAATAATAATAATAATAAAGATAACTATTTTATTAATAATTTTTAAAAAACATAATATTGTTAATAAAAAAATAATTTTAAATTAAAGAGGATAAAAATACGATCAATTTGATTTATAATACATATTTTTTGGATTTATAAATAATTTTAAATTAATTTTTAAAGAAAACTGATTAAAAAAAATACTGAAGCCTAATTAAAATTAATTAAACAATCAAATTGGTAGAGGGAGATAGGTGACGCGCTCGGATAGGTCTGTCCAAAACCGCGGCAATCATTGGCGGCGGCGCAATCATTACGCCGCCAGCTAATGATTTCAACAATGATGCCGCAATCACGGGCCACGGACAACTCTACTAATTGACGTCGGATCTCGATACTGGCCATTGGATTTTCGTTGTTTTGAAACGAGCGGCTAAGATCCTGTCGGACGAGGGGAAGAACAGCATGATCGGATCCGCTGTTTTTCAAGTCCGTGGAGCAGCGGGATCAAAGCCGTTGATCCTACGATCAACGGCTCAGAGAAAGGAGCAGTTTAAATATAGTTTAACCGAAACCCTAGAAACAAAAAATGCCTCTTTCTCTCAATCGACTCAACCAAATTGGATAAAATTTTAACCATAGATCATATGTATGAAGAGCATTCATGGGGGATATTTTTCGCGGTATGAAACACGCTTAATAGAAAGTTATTTAGATCTAGGTGTCCTAGACTAGGGTTAGGGTTTTACCTTAATCCAATGGATGGATTCAGTAGATCTTGGGTTTGTTGAGCTTGTAGATTGTCAACAAATCTTTTCCTAGTTGAACTTGGGTCTTGATTCGCCTTGGATCTGTCGGAACAAGTCTTGGAAGGTTTCAAGGCTCGGGTTCACCGGAGGATCATCGCCGGCGGGGTCTTGGCGGCGGCCCTAGGTCGGGAAAGGTAATAGGAATCTCTAGGAGATCTCAAAGGTCAAGGAAGTCTAGAGAGAGAGCAAAGAAAAGGTCTTATAAAACACCCTAATTTTTCCTATTTAAAGCCCCTAGACCTATCATGGACGGCTAGGATCATTCCTAAGATGATTAGGAGGGAAAACCAAGGGGTAAAGTCGGGATTTGAATTCAGGAGTAAAGGGAATGAATTCAATCCATTAAATAGGTTTAATTTGATTTAAATAGGTCAAATTGACCTAATTATGACTTGGTTTGACCAAGTCAAGGTTTGACTTAGTCAACCCAGTCAATGAGGTCAAGGAGGATGGGGGCTCAGCCAAAGAAGGGTTTGATTTGATTTGAATTTAAATTGAGCTCCTTAGGCTAAATGGGTCAACCTGGGTTGACCTGGTCAACCAGGTTGACCTAGGACATGGATCAGGGCCCAATGGGTTGAGTTTGGCCCACTGAGTCCAAAAGAGGTTGAATTTGGACTCGAGAAGCTTTGAAACTGATTTGAAATCAAAAGAAAGCATTTGGGTCAATTTGGGTATACCCAGGTTGACCCAGGGCTTGGGTCTGGGCTCCACAGATTGGGCTTGACCCATTGAATTCAGTAGAAGTAGTCTCAGGGTCTGGGTTGGTCAATTTAACCAAGTCAACTCCTTTGACCAGGAGTTTGAGCAAAAACTAGGTCAACAATGACACCCTGATGAGATTAATTCTAGGATTTGATGTGGATTAGGGTTTTAAATGAGTTGAATCAAGCTCGAGCCACCCTGGCTTGAGCTTGAATTTGAACTTGATTAAGTAATCAAGTTAGAGCTATAGCTTGAGCTTTATTCTACGAGTTTGAGCCGGATCATTTATTATGAAAGGAAAAAAATGATTATAATTCAAGTAATTATTATAATAGTGTGATTAAAAAAATGAGAAATTAATCGAAAATTAATAATCACTTAATATAAGAAAATATGAGAATTTTTAAATATTTTTAACAATTTTGTATTTAAAATCCTAAGTATCAATTTATTTTAAGTGTATTTTCTATTAATATTTTTTAAACGAGCTGGTTCACGAGCTAAAGAATTAAATCAGGGCTTGCTCAAGTTTGGCTCATTAGCTTATCGAGCTCGGCTCATGAGCCATTATAATGCCCTATGACCTAAATTGAAAGATTTTTTTAATTCTTTTTTTAATCAATCTACCAGAGTCTCTAATTTTCCTTGAATTAAAAGAAAAGCCAAAAGAAGCAATTCTATACATCAAATATATTACAATCTTTATTTATCAAAATCTAATTTATAATAGTCCGCAGATCACTTACAACATCAATCTATCTCACGAGGCTACTGACTAGAAAATAATAAAATAAAATGCAGAAATAAAAGAGAACCTGAAGATTTTAATCACCTCACTCCGTAGGGTCTTGACCCCTTGTAACACTACTGAGTCCATGCACAGGTGCACCTGTTTCAACTCAATCTGGTAAGATCAATGATGTGAAATTTCTACATTCATGTCTTTTTCAGGTGTCTGTGAGTGTTCTGTGTGCATGTATATATTTGAATTTGTTCGAAAAGTATGTCCCAGCTGTCTGCATGTATATGAAAATCTGAAAGTTTTTCCCAAGAGCGTTGCGACATTGAGTGTTGAGGTAGAAGTAGAACACTACAACGAAACAAACAAGAAAAAATAGAAATGTAACATAAAGGGCACCAGTATTTAACGTGAAAAACCTAAAATTGGGAAAGAACCATGGAATCACACCATACTAAGAAATCCACTATGAAAATTAGGAGAAATAAGTATATATCTCTTCTCTCTCACTCTCTCCTTGCTTCTCATCTCTTTACACCATTCTCTCTCACAAAACACAAGAAAAAGTCAAGTAAATAACCCCAAGGGATGCCACCCTTCAGAAAATGAGAAAAAAAAACTATTCAGTCCGCCTCGAAGCATTGCGGCACCAATTTGGAGCACTGTGGCGCTCAAACTCAGTCATCGGTCCATCTAACAATGCTGCGGTGCTCAAACCCACAGTGCTGTGGCGCCGAAGCTAGAGTGTTGTGGCGCTTCACTCTTTATCATTTCTCCTAGCAAATAGTGTTGGGGAGCTCGGGTACATAGTGCTGAGGTGCTTGCATATGCAGTGCCAGGATATTGTATTAATATTTTTTTTCAAGCCCATGCAGGGGAGAACACCCTACACCCCTCAGTGAACACGAGAAATTGATTTGTGGTCAGAGGCAACAATACAATTTGATTAATAGACACAATTAGATTCCATACAGACTAACATTGAGCTCTCTAGCTGATTTTTGAAATTTGAACTAACACTACAATGCTGTGCTCTCTAGTAAAGAGCGCTATGACGTTGAAGGATCGAGCGTTGTAGCGCTAGGTCAATTTTTTTATAAAAATATCCAAAACCATTTTCATTTCATTTATCAAAATATTAAATAACCCCTCTTCAACCGTTTTAGAGAGAGAAAACTAGATTTTGGGCATCTCCAATCTAATTTTTGCTATTGGCCCAATTCAAAATTTTTTTCGAATTGGGATATGTTATATTTCACCTATCTTGGTTTTAAAAAATATAAGAATTTTCAGATTTTCCTAATTTAATTTTTAATTTCTAATTTTTTAGAGCCAAAATGATAATAACTTTGTACTCGTAAAATCTTTGTCGTGTAACTTTTGTAAGTTATATATATCACAATTCTATATATTTAGTATTTTTTGGAAAATTTTTATCGAGTAGACTGAAAAATGTGTGGTATTTTACAAATTAAAAATTAATTCTGACCTCCAAAAATAAGTTTGCGGTACAATTAACACTTCAAAATAGTGTTTTAAATATTCATTGATAATCTGGTAATATTCTAACACTATAAAATTCTGCTTAGTAGTTTAATCTTTTGACTTCCAATAAAGCATTCTGTGAAATTATGAATTTTGTTTATTTTTATTTATTTTACTTCAGTGCAATGGTATATATATGCTTATCTGCTTTAAATGTGTGATTCTGGTGAGATTGAATGTGTGGTGGAAGTTTTGTTCTGACGTTAAATACATAGGTAGTCCTATGTTCCTGAATTTTTTTAATATCTATTATGTGCTAAGTATTGGGAGTCACAAGGGCTTATTTTTTGATATACTAGCATAAAGAGTTATAAGTTCTTATTTCTTATGGGAGTATAAGGGTCTGAGGGAAATCTATTATTTTCTGTTCTGATATATAGAGTGTTTGTTTATTTATGTTATCTATATTTGATAAATTACTTTTAAATTTACTTAAATGTATAATAAGTAAAATATTTAAAATTTAGATTGATGGGTATGATCTGTTAAGCTGTGTTGACTCACACCTAATATGCATTTTGTTTCAGGTCAGAAAAAGAGGAAGGAACCTGTTGAGTAATTGAGCATCCAGGATTTGATATGTGTGAGTTTGTATAAGTATTTTCTGATTTTTGTACAGTCATAGCTGGTTATTTAAGTTAAGTTTGTAGCCATGTACCATAGTGTAAATATTGTATGTATCTTTTGATGATCAATGAAAATTCTTTTATAGATAAATTCATTTTCTGTTTACTAGGAGTTTATTAGAGGCTCTATTGTCTGTTTCAAGATAATCAATATAGTCTCAGGTACAGTGGTATCAGTTGTATTCATTATCTGCTATATATGAATCATGAATGCTTCTATCACTATTATCAATGCTATAGTCACATGTAAATACTGCATCATTGTGTTCAATTTCTATCATTTCTATGAGAAATATTCTTATGCAATATATATGTATCTGGCTCTATATGTTTTTATATATGCATGTCAATGTAGACATCAGTATTGTATGAATTTATTCAGAAAAGCGGGATATCCAGCTTTTAAGTGATATTTCATTCTTTCATATGCCATCTATCTGTTTTATCAAACTGTCATCATTGGTCAATCATATCTCTATATCTTTATCAATTATTTATTTCATCAAACATTTTCAATAAATTAATATAGAGTTGTCACTCTCAGTCCGACGGCATAATAAGTCATTTTGTTCCAGGCTAACATCCATGATTACACTCCAAATCTTTATTTTTAAGAAAAGACTGTCGGCTTGCCCTTTTGTATAGTAATTATCATTTTAATAGTCAACTTGTATTAATTATAATGTTCACAACCAGCTTTCTTTGCTTACATGCAAATGCCTCATTCATCATGTATCGGTCGTATAAGTTTCTCTGTGCAATTCAATATCATGTATGAAATATAATAATCATGTAACAATATATGAAATGTATGACAATCTGTATACTATTTATTAATTTCAGAAAATCATAACTATCAATTTATCAAGTGAAATTCAATAATATTATTAAAATGTCCATAAAAATTATATCTATAACATACGAAAAGTTACATGATAAAAATCCGATAAATAGGGAGAAAATACATTTTTGTCATTTTTTAAGATTAAAATCATAGAACACAAAAATAAAGGTAGGATTCAAGCTATCTATAATGATAAGAATAAATCTTGTAATAGATTTGACGTATGAAAATATCTCGAACATATTTCTCTCTCTTCTCTCTCCTCTCCTCCCCTTCTTTTTACTCTCTTCCGCTCTTTTTCTTACCTGGCAAGCCAAATGAATGAGGGGAAGGAATGGTGTTCAATGATGTTTATATTAAATATATATAAAAATATTTTTTAGTGCATGGCACCATGGCAGTCGAAACCACAGTGTCGTTGCATTGCATGCTGAATCCAAAGTTATTACAAAACAAAGGCTTCGACATTGCGGTGGTGCGTTATCGGTGCCACTGCGTTCGCAAGCACAACACCATAGAGCTACAATGTAGATTTTCATGTTTTCAAATAATTTTATTTTATGAAATTTCAGTTTGTTACAGTCATTTATAAAGTTGAGTCTGAGCCGCCTCACGGATCTGCTTGTCTCACACCCCTAATGTGGATGTATTTAGATTCTTATTTTTTGATAATAATACTTTAGGCATCAACAAAAGTAATAATAGGTGAATGATCAGGATAGTTGTAGGAGTTAGGGAAGTTATCCAACCAGGATTGGTTAGTGACTTCGTCAAGTCTAATTTTGATAGCATCATCCAGTTTATTATTAAACTAAGAAATCTCAGTCAAACATCTCAAACATGACATTGCTTAAATCAAATGGGTCTTAATGATATACCAAAGTTCTTTTTAACCCATATCCGACTAGTTATTCAAGTGAAAATTAGTGCAACATCTCCCGTCGTTGAAAGGCAATTGAGGGTCAATGAAACAAACGTCTTGATGCTGAGAAGAAGAAATTATGTTTTTAAGAACATAAAGAATATTGTTGTTGAAGAATGAATCAGATCATAACAAACTAATACTATGTCCAAGCTGTGAAACTCATGCTTAGTTAAAACATTATGTTGTATGGGGATTTTGTTGGGTAGATATGCCTTGAAGAAGTTGGAAGCTCTTGGTGGCTAACGTACTTTGCTGGGGTTCATGCTTGGCACCCTATGATGTACCGACACTTCTCCTCAAAGAGGCGTGCAGTGTCCGACACCGTGTCCGACACGACACTCGTCCGACACTCCTCCGACACGTGTCGGACACGCCAAAAACGTGTCCGATTAAAAAAATATTAAAAGCAAATTGGACACGCGTGTCCGACACGCGTATCTTAATATTTTATAATTTTTTTAAAATATAATTTCTTATATTTGACGAGATTTAAACTAAATTTCTTATTTCCAATCCACAACACCAAATTAATGTCTGCATTTAATACCCATTCATCGAATATTCTCATTTTCATTTCTCTTTGACAGTGAAGATATTTTCATCTCCTCTCTTTTTGCACAATTACAAATCTTTCTCTTGTTGAACTAGAGTTGAAAGCAGTGATATTCAATGATGATGATATTGAAGGCAAAAAACAAACCTCTAAAACTAATCATAGTAGTTGAAGCTTGAATGCTTGATGTTGTAGTAAGTGATTATTTGCTTATATTTTTGTGGTTGTACTAGATATTTTGTACTAAATATTTTATATTATAAGCTAGACAAGTTATCATGTCATTCATTTATTATTGTTTGTCATTTTTAATATGATATTACATTAATATATATATAAATGTATTGTCGTGTCCGCGCCGTACCCGTGTCCTATATTTTCAAAAAAAGCCGTGTCCCGTGTCCGTGTCGTGTCGTGTCCGTGTCCGTGCATTATAGTTTCCACCCCTTTGCTTCCTCTCCTTCATTGCCTTACCTAACTCTTCTTGTTCTTGTTTCACTCATAACCTTTTGAAATCCTCTATTTCTCTCAGAACCTTTTGATATCCTCTATTTTCCTCCTCTTTCCCCTAGGCCTGAGGCCACCCTCAAAATCGAGGAAATCTCCTCCACACTATCCATTCCAAATCCTAATGCCAGCCAAATTTTTATTCAAATATAACCCTAACCATAGCGGTGGTACCCCACAAGTAAAAAAAAGCCCACAATTCCCATGATTCATAAAAACTTTTGTGGAAAATTTTAATTTATATGATGTTTTCTCAATATTCAATATTGGTGTAATTTAAAGAGCTAATCCTCTGACCATAAATCAAATCTTTTTGGCTCAACATTAATGAGTCCTATTCTAATATATATGCTCATACCCAATGTCAGAATTTAGTTGAATCATCCAAGAAAGGAATCAATGGTGCACCTATCACTGTGTTGCTCTTAATTAAATAGAGATTGTCAAGCTTCTGTATTTTCAAAATCATAATACCCCACAAAACATGTACTATGATATCTTGATCATTTTATTCGTACCATTAGAGGCCAAGTATGAAATATTTTACCTCCTCTTGTTTGATATTTCTTTAGAAAGTGTTTTCGATCGTTAGTTTTTTTTTTTTAAAATTTATTGGTGGCTTTTTTAACTTGCCAAAGAATGGTTTATTGCTGAAGTACAATTGATGATGGATCAAGACAAAAATCTGCACAAATGAATGGTTGATATTGAATTATTTTGCTCGATTATTGTGAAATATTCTTATGGATTCTTCTAACTTTCACAAAGATAATAGTCTTGTCAGTTATATTTAGTGTAATTCAGCTTCTTTGCAAGAGTGCGATCAAGTCGTGTAATCATCATGTCTTCAATAAATCATTAGTACCTTTACTGAAAAATTCTGTTGTATTGTACTTGTGATTTTGTTTCTATTGGTGCTGGCTACCGCATCATGTTCGGTTTTGAAATGCAATGGATTTAAAGGAGACAATGAAAACAATAGGCGTACTGCAGCTTTTAGAAGTGTTCTTCTCGTTGGTTTTCAGTGAAGCTAGCTTTCTTTAAAGTGTTAGTAACATCAAACTAGCTTTTCCTTTTCCCTGTGTATGATTGGTCCATAAACTTGTAGCAACAAATCGTCGATCGACAAAATCCCTAAAAAATAATAACTCTTCAATCTTTCTCTAGTCGATTTAACTTTATTTTCAACCTTTTTTTATTAATCTTTTCACGTGAATATTTTTTTATTCTTTTTTTTTTAATTGTACCAAATGGCTGTTTTGTGGTTTCTATATTGGAGGGATGCGTTCAAGAGTCATTCATTTCTTAAAATCCATTGTTTTCTTTGAGGAAAAAAAAATTGCATAAAAATATTTTGATGCAATTTGCATTATTATGAGACTATGAGTACATTGAGATTAATGCTAATATATCATATTATGAATTATATTAATTTTACTATAAATTTAAAAGTATTTAAACTTATTCTGATATAGATTATTCTTTCATAAATTTTTTTTCTGAATTTAAGCTGTTCTATTACAGTTTTTTTTTCCTAGTAGATTCTCTGATCTTTATGTCTGCTTTAACTTATTTGCGACAATAGTCTGCAGGTTCATCTGTCCCATTTGTTAGCAGAAATCAACGAGTTTATCACTTTGTTTATTTTGTGTGGATGAAAACCTCAATTATTAATACTTTTGAGTACGAGGCTAAGATCGGTCGGAGTAAAAACTATACCTTTTTTATTTGCTCGTACAAAAGATTAGATTTTGTCTAGGCTACGGTGCAGTTTTATCAATAAATTATTGAAATAATTTGAAATTCTATTGAGTAAGGCCCATTTATTAGTTCCAGTAATTAAACTGGAATATGATTTGTGAAGGTAAATCCATTAAGCAAATTTAGGGTGTGCACAGTTTAGTTTGATTTCAACTCAATCTATATTTAAAACCAACTCAAGTAAGATCATTATGACAAATCAAATCAAACTTAACCAATTGGTCTGATTCAGTTTTTTATTCAATGACTTAATTTTTTAGGAATTATTTTTTAGATTACAATTTGATCTATTTCTTTCACTTTGGTTTTAAGTGAATTGATTTCATTGTTATTCTTTATTAATGAATCATTAAAGTATTTTTATGTTTTATGTTATAGAAGGAAAGAGTTATGATTTCACCTTTTTTTCTGCTTTGTGGTTCAGTAGTTTTTTTAATAGCCTTTAATTGCATGATTAGTTTAAATTAGGTTTATCATTTATAATATTAATCGGCTCAGTTTAATTCATTTCAGTTTCACAAAACTTCAAATTGAACTTAAAAAAGACATTTATCAAGTCGAGCTCGAGTCGGCTCACAAATCTGCTTGTCTCACACCCCTAATGTGGATCTCTCTAGATTCTTATTTTTTGATACTAATACTTTAGGCATCAACAAAAGTGATAATAGGTGAATGATCAGGATAGTTGGGAGGAAGAACATGATAGTAGGAGTTAGGGATCGAAGCTATCCAACCAGGATTGGTTAGTGACTTGGTCAAGTCTAATTTTGATAGCATTATCAAGTTTATTATTAAACTAAGAAATCTCAGTCAAACAAACATGACATTGCTTAAATCAAATGGGTCTTAATAATATACCAACGTTCTTTTTAACCAATATCCGACTAGTTATTCAAGTGAAAATTAGTGCAACATCTCCCATCGTTGAAAGGCAATTGAGGGTCAATGAAACAAACGTCTTGATGCTGAGAATAAGAAATTATGTTTTTAAGAACATAAAGAATATTGTTGTTGAAGAATGAATCAGATCATAGCAAACTAACACTACGTCCAAGCTGTGAAACCCATGCTTGGTTAAAACATTATGTTGTATGGGGATTTTGATGGGTAGATATGCCTTGAAGAAGTTGGAAGCTCTTGATGGCTAACGTACTTTGCTGGGGTTCATGCTTGTCACCCCTTTGCTTCCTCTCCTTCATTGCCTTACCTACCTCTTATTGTTCTTGTTTCACTCATAACCTTTTGAAATCTTCTAATTCTCGCAGAAGCTTTTGATATCCTCTCTTTTCCTCGTTTTCTTTCCCCTAGGTCTGAGGCTACCCTCAAAATCTAGGAAATCTCCTCCACCCTACCCATTCCAAATCCTTATGCCAGCCAAAATATTCAAATATAACCCTAACCATAGTGGTGGTACCCCACAAGTAAAAAAAAGCCTACAATTCCCATGATTCAGAAAAAACTTTTGTAGAAAAAATTAATTTATATGACGTTTTCTCAATATTCAATATGGGTGTAATTTAAAGAGCGAATCCTCTGATCATAAATCAAATTTTTTTGGCTCAACATTGATTTGTCCTGTTGCGTCATGGAGTAATCGCGGCGGTAGAGAAATATAAAGTTTAGCGTCTTAGCGTTGTACGCAGATCCAACACACAATCAGATAAGAGAGAGGGTGTAGCCTTTTAAGAGACAGAGTTTTTACATGAAAACCCCTAAAAATGGCGAAAAACCACGGTGCCTGGCCCGGTTTGAATGAATCCACTAGTATTTGCAGTCGATTACAAATGAGGCCCTTCCTTTGGAGAAGGCCTTGGCTTGATGGTACAAATGTACATTATATAGAGCGCATTACATGGTGGGAGTTACAATATAGACATGTTTGTTTGGTCGGCACGATCATAGTCGATAGGATAGAGGTCGGATAGACCGTTGTCTGGTGATGGAGGTCAGAAGGACCATAGTAAGTGATTGAGGTCAGAAGGACCGTAGTCGGTAGGAGAGAGAGGTCCGAAAGACCGTAGTTGGTAGAAGACCAGGGTCAGAAAGACTGTTGTCTGTTGATGGAGGTCGGAATGACCATAGTAGGCGACAGAGGTCAAAGGACCGTAGTCGGCAGGAGACAGGGGTCCGAAAGACCGTAGTTGGCAGGAGACTGGGGTCAGAAAGACCGTTGTCTGGCGATGTAGGTCGGAAGGATCATAGTAGGCGACGGAGGTCGGAAGGACCATAATCGGCAGTAGACAAGGGTCCAAAGACTGTTGTAGTAGGGCGGTACTCTGTTAGAACTCTGGACATCAGGTGGTGTCCTAATAGAAGTTCGGGCCTCAGGTGGTAGTCCGACAGAAGTCCGAGCCTCGGATGGTGGTTCGGCAGAAATCCGGGCTTCAGGCGGTGGTCCGGCGGAAGTTCGGGCCTCAGGTGGTGGTCCGATGGAAGTTCGGGCCTCAAGTGGTGGTCCGACAGAAGTTTGGGCAGTGGTCGAGGAGAAGCTTCTTCCTTCTCTTTTTCCTTCTCTTCTTCTTTGGAGCCTCCCTTTTCAAGAGAAAGGAGGGGTCTATTTATAGATTTATGGAGTGGCATGGCCCATAAATAAGTGAGAGATCAAGGGTAAATGGGGAGTGGTTGGATGGACGGCCGATATTGAATCCCTTGATCATGGACCCTTCGTCAGACATTTGAAGGTCTTAATGATGTCAGAATTTGGCGATCTTGGGCTTGTTGGATTCGTCTCATCGAGCCGCCCGATTCGACTATAAGCACGTCATGTTTGGAAACCGTTTGGTAACCCAAATTGTTGTTTAAACCTTCTAACATCGCTTCGGGTCCTTGATTTGGACTCATTTGAGCTCAGATTGAGTCGAATTTGGTGTCGCTGGGTTCGTATTTCCAAGACGTTCAGTTCGACTGTAAGTTTGCTGAAATCGGAGTTCGGATGGTCCCAATTTTAATTTCGGAAGTTTCCAACTTTATTTTGCATCGAGATTCATGCCCGATCAAGATAATTTTTTGAGGACGTATCAAGTCCTATTCTAATATATATGCTCATACCCATTGTCAGAATTTAGTTGAATCATCCAAGAAAGGAATCAATGGTGCACCTATCAGTGTGATGCTCTTAATTAAATGGAGATTGTCAAGCTTCTGTATTTTCAAAATCATAATACCCCACAAAACATGTACTATGATATCTTGGCCATTTTATTCGTATCATTATAGGACAAGTATGAAAGATTTTTCCTAGTCTTGTTTGATCTTTCTTTAGAAAGTGTGTTTTTTTTTTTTTTAACTTTTTTTTTTTTTTTTTTTTTAATTGGTGGCTTTTAACTTGCAAAAGAAAGGTTTATTGCTGTAGTACAATTCAGGATGGATCAAGACAAAAAATCTGCACAAATGAATGGTTGATATTGAATTATTTTTCTCGATTATTGTGAAATATTCTTATGGATTCTTCCAACTTTCACAAAGATAATAGTCTTGTCACTTATATATAGTGTTTTTTTTTTTGGGAAAACTTATATATAGTGTTATTCAGCGTCTTTGCAATAGTGCGATCAAGTCGTGCAATCATCATGTCTTCAATAATTCCTTAGTACTTTTACTGACAAATTCTGGTGTATTGTACTTGTGATTTTGTTTCAATGATGCTGGCTACCGCATCATGTTCGGTTTTTAAAATGCAATGGATTTAAAGGAGACAATGAAAACAATAGACGTACTGCAGCTTTTAGAAGTGTTCTTATCGTTGGTTTTCAGCGAAGCTAGCTTTCTTTAAAGTGTTAGTAACATCAAACTAGCTTTTCCTTTTCCCTGTGTATGATTGGTCAATAAACTTGTTGCAACAAATCGTCGATCGACAAAATCCTTAAAAAAAGAATAACTCTTCAATCTTTCTTTAGTCGATTTAACTTCAATTATTAATACTTTTGAGTACGAGGCTAAGATTGGTCAGAGTAAAAACAGTAGCTTTTTTATTTGCTCGTACAAAAGATTAGATTTTGCCTTGGCTAAGGTGCAGTTTTATCAATAAATTATTGAAATAATTTGAAATTCTATTGATTAAGGCCCATTTATTAGTTCTAGTAATTACACTGGAATTTGATTTGTGAAGGTAAACTTGTAAATAATCCATTAAGCAAATTTAGGGTGTGCACAGTTTAGTTTGATTTCAACTCAATCCATATTTAAAACCAACTCAAGTAAAATCATTATGACAAATCAAATCAAACTAAACCAATTGGTTTGGTTCAGTTTTTTATCCTATGACCTAAATTTTTAGGAATTATTTTTTAGATTACAATTTGATCTATTTGTTTCACTTTGATTTTAAGTGAATTGATTTCATTGTTATTCTTAATTAATGAATCATTAAAGTATTTTTATGTTTTATGTTATATAAGAAAAGAGTTATGATTTTTCTTTGTTTTTGATAAAACCCTCTAAGGGGCCTACACCTTAAAAATAAAAAAGAGCACAAGATTTTAAATGATCAAAAGCTCTATGGAAATACATCATTTGAAGCAAAATCTAATGAGCATATGATCCAAACTATTACAATAATCAAGAGAAAAAGGAACTAGAGAGGAAAGAAACCAACCCTCAACAAAAGAACCCAATCCAGACAAGCAATGAGGCACTCAAAGCCAATCAATGAAGAGATGAAAGAAGAACTGCCTAGCCCACAACCCACATCCCAGAAAGAGCCACCAGCAACAAACACCTTGAGAAGAACTCCAATTCCGAGATAAAAAGCACCAATAGGTAAAAGAACAAAAAGAGTAGAAGAAACAAACCACCATTAGCAGCACATTTTAATTGAACTTTAGTTCTCGTAGGTCTACCTTTAGAAAGCTTAAAGTCTTGCATCGCCTTTTTTTTCATATTTTTCTTGGCAATAACCTTTGCAAAATCATTATTACCAACTTGCTCTACATGTATATTATAATCCTCATGAGAACCAATACAGACATCCTCGTTAGCCTCCATAGAATGTCTGACGTTTGATGAATCGTATGTAATTAATCAATCAAAGTGATCAACATGATTCATCTTAGAATGCACAACCAATTGATGCTTCCCCACACCACTAGAAGTAGGAGAGCAAGTTATATTGATTAAAAGGCACTCTATTAACAACATTAATACCATCAAGAACACTGACAAAAGGGGAGTCCCTTGTTTAGACAACTCAACAACAACACCAGTAACTGCATTAACCATGTTATCATCAACCTTATGATTCAAAATATGAAAATATCATTACAGCTAGGAAAGTATAGGTTTTCAGAAGCAGCAACAAATGGAGGCACATTAGAATTAGCCGCCTCCATCACACTTTTAGGCATATCAACAAGTAAAGAGGAATCCAAAGACACCTGAATAGGTAATTCACCAGCAACAACAGAGACCGGAGCTAGAGGAGTTCTCTGAGTAACAATAGAGATAGGAACAAGAGGAGACACAATTGTAACATTACCAACATCCACAGTATTTTCAAGAGAGATAGAGGTGAGATTGTTATCAACATGGGAGGCTAATATATACACAGCAGTCACCGGGTTTTTTCTAATAGTTGATTCCTTGGCTAAATGAGGATGAAGTATAACACATTCCTTTTTATAATGTCCCAAGGATTTGTAATGATCATAAAAGGAAGAGAATTTATCCAACACAACATCTTAAATGTATACAAATTTTTCAGGCCCAACCCAAATTTTATCAGGATAATTTTTAGTGACGTCAAGCTCAACTAATACCCGAGCAACTGAAGGAGACGAGTTGATAGAATTTGCATTATCGGGTTGGGTATTGACACCTTTTTTGAAATCAATAAAATTTTCATAATAAACTTACAAAGCCTAGCAGGACCCAAAACTACAAAAGCTTTCAATGTAATGTCTTAGAAATCAATATACATGCTCATCTAAATCAATAACAAATCAGTAGGTACCGATATAAATAATGATCAGTCACTAGTGATTAGTTGACGAGAAAAGCTTAGAATTATGCTAAAATTCATTAATCACTATCATATACTGGACGAGTAAATACATCGGTTGTATATCAATATATTCAATACAGTCTCTCGGGTACAGTGGTATCAGTTGTATTCATTATATGTTATATATGAATCATGAATGCTTCTATCACCATTATCAATGCTATTGTCACATGTAAATACTGCATCAATATGTTTAATATCTATTTTCTATGAGTATATTCTTATGCAATATATATGTATCTGATTCCATATGTTTTTTATATATGCATGTCAATGTAGACATCAATATTATATGAATTTAATAAGTATCAATTTATCTTGTGAAATTTAATAATATTTCTGTCAAAATGCTAATAAAAATCATATCTATCACATACGAAAAGTTACATGATAAAATTTGATAAATAGGGTACATTTTTATCGATTTTTTGAATATTAAAATTATAGAATACAAAATCATGGGGAAAAAATGTAAGATCCAGGTTACCTACAACGATAAGAAGAAATCTTGTAACATATCTGACGGATGAAAATATCTCGAACAGCTTTCTCTCTCTTCTCTCTCCTCTCTCCTCTCTCCTCTCTCCTCTCCCCTTCTTTTTACTCTCTTCCCCTCTTTTTTCCTTAACCTGGCAAGCCCAATGAATGAGTCGAAGGAATCGTGTTCACTGTTCAGTGATGTTTATATTGAATATGCATAAAAATATTTATTAATTCCTGGCACCATGGCATCCGAAACCACTGTGTCGTTGCGCTGCATGCTGAATCTAGAGTTATTGTAAAACAAAGGCTTCGACACCGCGGTGGCGCGTTCCCGGTTCCACTGCGCGCAAGCACAACGCCACAACGTTGCAATGCAAATTTATTTTATGAAATTTTGATTTTTTTAAAAAAATAATTTATCAAGTCAAGCCAGAGCAGGCTCATGAATCTGCTCCTCTCATGCCCCTAATGTGGATGTCTCTAGATTCTTATTTTTTGATGGCTTGATGATAATACTTTAGGCATCACGAATCTGCTTGTCTCACAAATTTGCTGGTTCTTGCTTCATTCATAACCTTTTTAAATCCTCTATTTCTCTCAGAACCTTTTGATATCCTCTATTGTCCTCGTTTTCTTTCCCCTAGGCTGGAGGCCACCCTCAAAATCCAGGAAATCTCCTCCACCCTACCCATTCCAAATCCTCATACCAGCCAAATTTTTATTCAAATATATCCCTAACCATAGTGGTGGTACACCACAAGTAAAAAAAGCCCACAATTCTCATGATTCAGAAAAAAACTTTTGTGGGAAATTTTAATTTATATGATGTTTTGTCAATATTGAATATTGGTGGAATTTAAAGAGCTAATCCTCTGACCATAAATCAAATCTTTTTGGCTCAACATTGATGAGTCCTATTCTAATATATTTGCACCTATCAGCGTGTTGCTCTTAATTAAATAGAGATTGTCAAGCTTCTTTACTTTCAAAATCATAATACCCCACGAAACATGTACTATGATATCTTGATCATTTTATTCGTATCTTTAGAGGCAAAGTATGAAAGATTTTTCCTCCCCCTGTTTGATCTTTCTTTAGAAAGTGCTTTCGACCGTTAGTTTTTTTTATTTTTTATTGGTGGCTTTTAACTTGCAAAAGAACGGTTTATTGCTGAAGTACAATTCGGGATGGATCAAGACAAAAAATCTGCACAAATGAATGGTTGATATTGAATTATTTTGCTCGATTATTGTGAAATATTCTTATAGATTCTTCCAACTTTCACAAAGATAATAGTCTTGTCACTTATATTTAGTGTTATTCAGCTTCTTTGCAAGAGTGCGATCAAGTCATCATGTCTTCAATAATTCATTAGTACCTTTACTAAAAAATTCTGGTGTATTGTACTTGTGATTTTGTTTCTACTAATTTTTTCAATGGTGCTGGGGCTACCTACCGCATCATTTTCGGTTTGAAATGCATTGGATTTAAAGGAGACAATGAAAACAATAGGCGTACTGCAGCTTTTAGAAGTGTTCTTTTCGTTCGTTTTAAGAAAAGCTAGCTTTCTGTGAAGTGTTAGTAAACATCAAACTAGCTTTTGCCTTTTCCCTGTGTAAGTTTGGTCTATAAACCAGTAGCAACAAATCGTTGATCGACAAAATCTCTCAAAAAGAATCTCTGTTTAATCTTTCTTTTGTCGATTTAACTTCAATTATTATTACTTTTGAGTAGGAGGCTATGATCGGTCAGAGTAAAAACTGTACCTTTTTTATTTGCTCGTACAAAAGATTAGATTTTGCCTTGGCTAAGATGCAGTTTTATCAATAAATTATTGAAATAATTTGAAATTCTATTGATTAAGGCCCATTTATTAGTTCTAGTAATTAAACTGGAATTTGATTTGTGAAGGTAAACTTGTGAAGAATCCATTAAGCAAATTTAGGGTGTGCACAGTTTAGTTTGATTTCAACTCAATAGGTTTGGTTCAGTTTTTTATTCAATAACTTGAATTTTTAGGAATTAATTTTTAGATTACAATTTGATATATTTGTTTCACTTTGGTTTTAAGTGAATTGATTTCATTGTTATTCTTAATTAATGAATAATTAAAGTATTTTTTTATGTTTAATGTTATATAAGAAAAGAGTTATGATTTCACTTATTAATCACATGATTAGTTTAAATTAGGTTTATCATTTATAATATTAATTGTCTCAGTTATCATTTCAGTTATGATTTTAGTTAATATAAAATGACAGACTATAAATAAAACAGATTTAAATCAAAATCAGTCGGTCTTGCTGATTTGATTTGGATTTTTGGTTTGTCCGTTTTTTGTAGGCCCCGAAGTAGATATGATAATTAATCTTTTGTTAATTTATCTTTATCTAACTTATTGATTTGTTCTTTTGGCAAATAATTGGATAATGGATTAAGGATCAACTTGGTTTGCTGAAAGAAATGCAGAATAACAAATGTTATGCAGCGTAAAAGAAATATAGTGTATTTGAAATGTTTGGAGTTGTTTGGATAACTACAAAATAAATGTGGTTGATTTTTTTTTTTTAGTTTGATTTAAGTAAAATGAATGTAATATAAATCCAAACGATGGAGGTGGTAGCAGACAACCGGTGCTAGAAAACGTAGCTGGCGGCATAGGTGATTGCTGGCGAAGATGATATATAGTAGAGAAATTATGATATATATGAAAATTAATCAAAGCTAAAAACTTCTAAATATGCCAAAATTGAACAAAATGATGCAATTTCAACTACTTAAACAATTTATTTTACTTTTCCCTTACTTCAAAGCAAACATAAGTATATAAAAAATACTTATATTTGAAATACTTTACACTCATTTTACTTCAAATTAAATAATTGCTAATTAGATTCGAGTTGGGTTATGTTCAAACAACCCCTTATATTTTGAAACTTTAGCTGCAGTACTATTTTTTCGCTAGTCTTACGGAATTTTAATGTGAATATATTAGATTTCATGATATTTTTAACTATTTTGTCAGGGTTTAAGAGTAACCTAATGGTACTTTATGAGCTAGAAGGAATTTAAATATAACTCTATATCTGTAAAATATGATAAATTTTTTTATTTAATTTATTAAAATTTAAAATTATTGCTATTTTTGTTACCAAAATGGCCAAAGTAAAGAAGTTTAATATAAAATTCCCTTTGCTTTTATTGTTTTTGATTTTCTTGTGCTTGAATATTTGTTTTAGTACTATTAGACCCTTGGCATCCAAGGTTGTTGGGTTTGGTTGGCCAATCAAAATCATATGAGCACTGTGAGACTCAAGTCAATTGTCAATCAACTGAGAATATGGGACCTTCACTTAAATCTTTATTTGATTACTTCCAGTGGCAATTTCACATCATGTCGCAAGGGGAATCTTAACCTTTCTTCTGCAAGTGTTCTCTTTTGTTTAAACATTCTTTTATGAAGAGTAAGCTTCATCAATTTTTCATGATAGGAAATAATCAGTAATAGTTCATCACTTTAATTGTTAGACTTTTAAAAGAGAGAAATTATTCTGTGCGGATACCGGACGGTTCAGAGACCAATTAGAGCACGCCACATCATGGTAATGAGCAACGGTACAGAGCACCAGTACTGAGAAAAAAATGACAAGTCGCATTTTGATTGATCTCCGAACGCCATCCGGGGTCCGCACAGAATAATTTTTCCTTAAAGGATGGCTTGTGTTGATTGATCATTCAAAGAAATTTTTTATAGAAATTTTGTCCCATTTTTTCGTCTCCTGCTATTTTTTTCATGCGACAAATTGAAGTCTGACATAACTGTCGAGCTATATTTCGGGCTCCTACGTGTCTATTTTTTAAATGCCATTCACCTGTTTCATACAGCATTTCAGCATTATTTTCCAATGCAGGCTTCAAAATCTAATTTTTAGCTTTTGTTCATGTCGAAAATAATTAACCATTTTATTGGCCTCAAAGTACAATATTACAATCGCTTTAGCAGAAAATCAATACATGAAAGATAAATTCCAGATTTAGTCATCTTCTCGGCAAGTTACAGCTCCAACAATTACTTCGTTAGTTTTATGATCCTCCACTGTGCTTTCCAATCCATCTTCCTTCTCGACAAGTGTCAATTTTTCATCTTTATCATCTTCTCCATTTCCATTATTTCCCCGGCTCTCATTCCTTTTTCCCTGCAGCAGGTGTATCAGACCCTCCAAAGCAACATCAACAGTATCACTTCTCATCAATTGCTCTGCAACTTCAGCAGGTGTGGCCTTCACCTCTTTCAACAACCCTTCAATCTCCTCAAACATGGGATGCTCATAAATGGCATGGTAATTAGAAACTAAAATCCTGAAACTATTTGGGCCACAATAACCCATATGTACATGCATATCCATCCGTCCAGGTCTCAGCAATGCAGGATCAAGCTTTTCTTTATAATTAGTTGTAAATACGATGATCCTCTCCTCGCCGCTTGTCGACCACAGCCCATCGATGAAGTTGAGCATTCCAGAAAGGCTTATCTCATCATCATGAAACTTGTTGTTGCTTTGATTCTCCTTATCTTCATCCCTGTTCTTCAAATCAACGGAACAGTCAATGTCTTCTATAACAAGCAGTGATTTATTCGTCATACCAACGAGCAACCTCTTCAGTCCGGAGTTCATTCGGACCTCCTTAAGGTCCAGATCATAGATGTCAAATCTGAGGTAATTGGCCATGGCGGCAATCAAACTCGATTTGCCAGTTCCAGGTGGCCCGAAAAGCAAGTACCCACGTTTCCACGCCTTTCCGATCTTTTTATAATACTCTTTCCTCTTAACAAATCTCGCTAAATCTTCAATAATTGTTTTCTTGAGATCTGCTTCCATTGCCAGCGTCTCGAATGTTGCTGGATGTTGCAGGTCAATTGGGCTCCAGCTCTCATACTCATTCATGTAAAGCTTCAACCTTCTATCTGCTGCTTTGATCTCCTTTGCCTTTTCCAGGATATGGGGTAGGTATGAATCCAACGTAACGTCTTTATATTTCTTATGGAAAGTGAGCTCGAGCCAGCGGACTTCACTGTTTGAACTGAAATCCCCACCGCGATTCCCTCCTTGATTCTCCTGCTGGCTTATTAGCTTCCATTTGTACTCGACGCCTTGGAAGGCATCGATGAGCTCTTCGCCGTCGTCGAGGGAGAGAGTTATGCTATTCTTGTCCTCGTTCTTGCTGGCTCTGAGTCGGCGCATGTTGGGGGAAATTCGGGTGCGAAGGTAAGTGCTTGATGCGTCGTACAGTTCGTTAGAGCTCAGCCCTTCGTTTTCCTGGATGACAATGGCGTGTTCGATGGAGAAGCGGCTGAAGAGCTTGTCGAAGCCGGCGAAGATGATGGTGCGGAGCTCGTTGGGGAGGTATTCGTTGACGATGGTGCGGGCGAGCATGGCGGAGGCGACGATGGAGGCGGTGGTGGTCAGGTATTTCTTCATGGATTCGATGGGTTTTGTAATTTGGGAATCCATGGTAGAGTAAAAATCAGATTTTTATTTTTTTTTTCAATTCTTTTGTTTTACTCTGGTGCGATGGAGGCGGAGTTGCTCTACTGGGATTGGAAGGAGGGAGATGGTTTTTTGCTGGGTTGGGAGTGGGTTTTTATAGAAGGGGAAGGGCAAAAGAGACCGTGGAAGCCACATCATATTTCTATTATATAATATCCTAAAATTTTAACCATCAAAATATTATTTAATATGATTAATAGTCCCACCGTTTTGTTCCCTTGGCCAAAGAAATATTCCACGTGTGGGCCCACGCCCCATATACTTTCCAGTTTCCAAGTCTTATGAGAGAGAACGGTAGCACAACGGTAGCACAACAACCTTCTTCCCAAAGCTTTTGTGCTCTCCAAGTTTCCTATTAAGAAATACATTTCCCCTTCAAAATTCCTCTTTGACTCGTGCTATCAACGCTGTGAAGATGCAGTGTTGCGCACACTCACCATTCGTTATGCTTTGGATGGTTATGATTTAGCCAATCGAAGTCGCACATGGATTCATTTTAGTGGATAATGTTACGCCCAGAGTTGTATTAGTGAGGGATTAGGCAGGCTAATTAGTCTTCTGTTAGTTTTAATTCTTTTATTAACGTTTGATTATGTTGCTCTAATCATGTTACTTATCACCACTAGTAAATGTACATTAGATTTCAGTTGTCATATTTTTATATTAAAACAGAGGAAATGAAATTTCAACATGATGTGGGTTCTTTATGAATTTGAACCATTGATTTTAAGCTTTTAACCCTTATCTTTCTTTCTTTTTTATTTTTTTAACATGACGGGGTTTTTAATATCCCAACACACTTTTGAATAGGCTCTAATGCACCTTTAGTCATCACCTGGACATTTTATGTTAGTATTATTTATATAGTTTTTTTTATTTAAATGAATAAAAAGTCATAGGTTTGGTGATGCCATATGAGTAAGCTTAGTTAGAGTGACGCCTGCGGAGGTGGTGACATGGTGACGGACAAGAACGCGAGAGCTGTCTAAATCAGGCAGCTCAAGCAAACCTAAGACGTGCTTCTTGAGAGGGTAACACCACCTGAATTTCTTCAGGATACAGAACCCTAAAAACTCAAATTTTATTCATCTCCAAAAATCCCCCTGTCACAAGTATTGGCTATGTATTTATAATAAATGTAGTAACATAATAGGCTACACTCAATAGAAGAAAGCTCTATTCCTATACAACCATATAAACTACCAAATGGAATTAAGCTAGCCTGAAGTTAACATGTTTTAAGTAGTTCAACTCCGGCATCATACCACCGAGGTAGGAGTAACTTCAAGCTCATAAGAAGATATTTGATTGGCCACATTAAGGCGGCGGATTTGGTTGGCTAAACCGGTCTGGATAGCTCCACCCGGTATCAATTTGCCTACTAATCTGCAATCTCTCAAGAGTAGTATAAGCAGATGGAATATTTGTGATTGTGAAAGCATCTAGGACCATCTGTGTTTCTTTTAGTGTCTTATCATTCCATAAATTTATAGGCTTTGTCAAGAACTTGGCATCCTTGCTTGGTACTCCTACCAGCACAACAACACCCCAGCCATCATTAACATATTCAAACGCAGAAATCATGGTATCAACATTTTCTATGCATTCGACACTTTGGTCGACTACAACATTATTCTTTTTTACAATGACCTCTTGAATTGGCTTATCATTAATATTCACAGGTGCATCAATACCAAGCACTCTGCCAAACTTGTCATCCTCATACACGTTATACATGGGTTCATCGTAGAAAGGCAAAGATGACGATTTCGACAAAGGATCTTCAAATTCTTCGAACCTGGATTCGATCGAGGGTGGGGTGGAGACGAGGTGGCCCTTCAAACACATCTTCGTGGGTAGAATAGATTTTATCATTGGAGATGCCCTCGTCGTCGTTGTCGGTTCGCAATGATTTAGTTGGAACAAGAGATCTTGAAGCCGTCGTGACAACATACTTGCCCTGAACACCATTAAAGTCCTGGCCAAGGGGGCTCAAGTTTTTCCTTCATTCAATCCTTGACAATCATAGTTTGAATTGGGAACTTCTTGTAGAAGATCTTCGATTTTTGCTTCTTGGCGTGTTCCCTGCAATGTCCATCGAGAAGGCATCTTGTTATGTTCTTCAAGAACAGAAATTAATCTGGAATTAGGCTCAATCTGACGGCAAGGTGAATTTTGTCTCAATCACCCTCCTACACCTACGTCCTAGGCCTTGCTCACCTCCAGTTTTCTTGAACCTAGAAACCAATTTTCATGGCGGAGGAGGAATCTTTAGCTGTTGCGGAGTCGGTTGGTTGCGGGGGAGAAGAGGCTTCACTACCGGTGAAGGAAACAAATAAGGCCGATTCGCCATCAAATCAGTTCCGCTACCGAGGCCGTTTCACCACCAAATTCGATTCGCTTACGATGTCGATTCACCACCAAAGCCAATTCACCACCAAAGATCAGGGTGGGATGTTTGGACGGATTTAAAAATCAAATAGCTGCAGGAATATGATGGTTAGAAGCTCTTCTATTTGTTGTCCTGAAGTACGCACACAAGAACAAAGTAATAGACAAGAACAATCTCCAGAGAACATAAGCTCCAAAGAAATCTTCAGAGAAGAACAGACAAGAACAAAGAAACACACAAGAACAAAGAGAAGGTGGGTTGCAGATGACGCCAATCCAGCGACTTGAAGCTTGGTGACCGCTGGTTTCCTCTCTCCATAATTCCTTGGACAAGTCTTCAACCTTCTTGCCGGGCTTCACCACCTGAGAAAATCTCAAGATACAGAGAGTAAAGGCGGAGAACAGGGAAAAATACGAAACAGTGCACAAAGCAATCATCCAAGAAGCAAGATCCCCACGGAAACAAAGGAAGTGGTTGGAAGTTTTGGAACCAAATTTGGCTCTGATACCAAATGATGCCGGCAGAGGTGGCGACACGGAGACGGACAACAAAGTGAGAGCTGTCCGAATCGGGCAGCTCAAACAAACCCAAGACGTGCTTCTTGGGTGGGTAACACAATCTGGATTTATTCAGGATACAGAACCCAAAAACAACAGAGTAAAAACTCAAATCTTATTCATCTCAAAAAATCCCCCTATTACAAGTATTTGCTATGTATTTATAGAAAAAAAATGTAGCAACATAATAGGTTACACTCGGTAGAAGAAAACTCTTTTCCTATATATGCTAAAGTTAACATGTTTTAAGCAGCTCAGCTCTGGCATCATAGAGCTTATTTGAAATTTAATTTTTATAAAAAATTCAAATGTGAATTGAAATTTAATTTAATTTATTCAATAAAATTATTTCACTATATAAAATAGACATATAATTGAATCGATTGGTTCTTAAAAATCGGAACTTATTTATCGGTTTGACTGTCGAACTGCTGGTTTGAACCGATTTTATTCGGATCAATGCAATGTCAGTTTTACAAAAAATCCGGACCGGCTAATCAACCGGTTCTTGGTTGAACTAGTCGAATTAGTCAGCCTGGTCTAATTTTTAATATTTTATAAAAAATTTGGACGTCATATAAATCAACTTTAAAGTTCATTAAAAAATCAATCATCATTTCATTATTTTCCTATAGCGGTATAATTTTTAATTAGCTCATGATGGAATTAAAGTGTTTTTTGGTAGCATGGTATTTCTAATTGCATTGTTTAAGTTAGTTTTCTAAGTGAGTAAAGTGTGTATGAGGCGTGTTGAGTTTAACTTCTTGGCCCTTAGACATATTATTAACATACTCATTTGCCTTGATAACTAAGATTTCATTTGGGATAACTTTTTTATTACTTTCTCTATTTTCTAAAGCAACTTTGAAAAACTTTTTTGCTAGAAAATTACTTTAGAAAGTTATTGATCAACTTTTTACCCCTGGTGTAAAGCTCACATAAAATTCCCTCGTTCACTTGGAGGTCTTTCACTCGAGAAATTATTATGTGTAATGACTGAACTCAAAACATTGTCTGGAGATTAACCATAATGCACAATATCAGCGATACCGAGCCGCGGTACCAAGCAGTACCAAGCCGCGGTACCGAGTACATGAGTGACATGACACATTTTGATTGGTCTTTGAACTGCGTTCGACGTCCGCACAGAATGACTAATCCTTCCACACACACACCCTTAGTTAGAATCTTGAAATATGGTTTGACACAATTCTGACACAACTATGGAGCTATGTTTCAGAATCCTACGTCTCTATTTTCAACATGCCATTCAACTGTTTCAAACAGCTTCACAGTATCAGCAATATTTTTACAATGCAGGCAATCAAAATCTAATTTTTAGCTTATTTCATGTCGAAAATAATTAACCATTTTATTGGCCTCAAAGTAACATTACAGATTTAGTCATTCTCTTAGCAATTTACAGCTCCAACAATTAATTTTTCAGTTTCAAGATCCTCCGCACTGCTCTCCAATCCTTCTTCCTTGTTCTCCACAGCTACCAATTTTTCATCCTTATCATCATCTCTATTTCCTTTATTTCCCTGACCTTCGTCCCTCTTTCCCTGCAGCAGCTGTATCAGACCCTCCAAAGCAACATCAACATCATCGCTTCTCATCAATTGCTCTGCAACTTCAGCCGGCGTGGCCTCCACCTCTTTCAACAACCCTTCAATCTCCTCAAACATGGGATGCTCATCAATGGCATGGTAAGTAGATACTAAAATTCTGAAACTATTTGGCCCACAATAACCCATATTTACGTGCATATCCATCCTTCCAGGTCTCAGCAATGCAGGATCAAGCTTTTCTTTATAATTAGTAGTAAATACGATGATCCTCTCCTCGCCGCTTGTCGACCACAGCCCATCGATGAAGTTGAGCAATCCAGAAAGGCTTATCTTGTCATCATTAGAGTTATTGCTTTCATTCTCCTTATCCTCATCCCTGTTCTTCAAATCAACGGAACAATCAATGTCTTCTATAACAAGCAGTGATTTATTCGTCATTCCAACAAGCAACCTCTTAAGCGTAGAGTTCATTCCAACCTCCTTGAGATCCAGATCATAGATATCAAATCTGAGATAATTCGCCATGGCAGCAATCAAGGTCGATTTGCCCGTTCCAGGAGGTCCGAAAAGCAAGTACCCACGTTTCCACGCCTTTCCAATCTTTTTATAATACTCTTTCCTCTTAACAAATCTCGCTAAATCTTCAAGAATTGTTTTCTTGAGATCTGCTTCCATTGCCAGCGTCTCGAATGTTGCTGGATGTTGCAGGTCAATTGGGCTCCAACACTCATACTCATTCATGTAAAGCTTCAACCTTCTATCTGCTGCTTTGATCTCCTTCGCCTTTTCCAGAATATGAGGAAGGTATGAATCTAACGTAACGTCTTTGTATTTCTTATGGAAAGTGAGCTCGAACCAGCGGACTTCGCTGTTTGAACTGAAATCCCCACCGCGATTCCCACCTTGATTCTCCTGCTGGCTTATTAGCCGCCATTTGTACTCGGCGCCTTGGAAGGCGTCGACGAGCTCTTCACCGTCATCGAGGGAGAGAGTTATGCTGTTCTTTTCCTCGTTCTTACTGGCTCTGAGTCGGCGCATGTTGGAGGAAATTCGGGTGCGAAGGTAAGTGCTTGATGCGTCGTAGAGTTCATTGGAGGTGAGGCCTTCGGTTTCCTGGATGACGATGGTGTGCTCGCTGGAGAAGCGGCCGAAGAGCTTGTCGAAGCCGGAGGAGACGATGGTGCGGAGTTCGTATGGGAGGTATTCGTCGACGATGGTGCGGGCGAGCATGGCGGAGGCGGCGATGGAGGCGGCGGTAGTCAGGTATTTCTTCGTGGATTCCATGGCTTTGCTTTGAGAATCCATGGTCGAGTAAAAATTAGCTTTTTTTTGCTTCTTTGGTTTTGGTCTGGTGCGGTGGAGGAAGAGCCGCTCTTTCTGGGAATTGGAAGAAGCGAGGATGGTCTTTGGTGGCTTTGGAGTTGAATATTGGGTGGGAGGGAGACTGGGAGTGGGGTTTTATAGAGAAGGGGAAGGGTAGAAGAGGCGGTGAAAGCCGCATCTTTTAATATGCTTTGGATGTAATATACCACGGATGATTTGGTCATGAGCCTGATGGGTAGATTGGAGATAGAAAATACTTCACTGATTGACCCGTTCTGTTCAACATGACCAAATCAGCTTAACTTCCATCTGTTTGATAGCCATTCTCATCTGATTGACCCGTTCTACTCAACATCATCATGTGATAAACCAATTCATTTAGTATAGCTGTAGCTCTTTGTGGTAATAGTTGCAAAATGATTTTGAGATCATTTTTTCAAAATTATTATAACTGTTATCAGTTATAGTCAATGCGTGTAGAGATTATTATGTGCGGAGTCTGAATACAGTGAATCATTCGGTTTTGTGACTGTGAACATTAAAAGCACAATGATGAATAGTAAAAACACAGTGGTGCTTTTACTGTTTACAGACACAAAATTGGACGGTTCTCTGTGTCTTGATTTCGCACGTAATAATCCCTCTGATGTGTGGGCCACCACTATGTATATATAGTCCGAAATTCTTATGAGAAGGGCAGGTAGCATTCTTCTTCTCCAAGCTTCCTAGAAAGAGATTTGCTCTCCAAGTTTCTCATTAAAAAAAGGTACATTTTCCCTTCAAAATTTTTCTTTGACTCGTGCTATTGACGCTGTATACACTTACTTACCACTCGTTTTGCTTTGGACGGTTATGCTTTAGTCGGCCAAAGTCACAAAGGAAGCACTGGGATTCGTTGTACTAGATAAAGATACGCCAGATTTGTATTAGTGGTGGGATTAGGCAGGCTAATTAGTCTCGGGTTGGTTTTTAATTCTTTTATTAATATTTGATTATGTTGCTCTAATCACGTTACTTACCACCACTACTAAATGTTTGTGGATTTGATGCGCATAGATGGAGTTGATTATACTTTTTTTTTAGAGTTGATTATACTTATTTTATATAAATGATAATTTTTTTAGATATTATGTATCCTCAAAAAAAAAAAAAAAAAAAAAAAAAAAAAAAAAAAAAAAAAAAAAAAAAAAAAAAAAAAAAAAAAAAAAAAAATATATATATATATATATATATATATATATATATATATATATATATATATATATATATATATATATATATATATATATATATATATATGGTTAGAATATACGCGGCTATTGAGTCAAAAAGTATTCGTCTTAGCGTTGTATTGATATTCTGCACACAAACAGAAGAAGAAATAACATCAGAATTTTTACGTGGAAAACCCTGGAAAGGGAAAAAATTATGGGGCCACACCCAGTTGAAAAAGTTTCACTAGTGTTTGTTTGAGATACAACAGACTGACTCGTCCGTAAAAATTGGGACGATTAGATTACAATGAATCACTTCTGGATTGAAATCAAGTTACAATGTCGGGTAGAGTTCCAGTGTCACTTGGAAGTCGGGTAGAATTTCGGCGTTGTTTTGAAGTCGGGCAGAATTCCGGCGTCGATTGGAAGTCAGGCAGAATTCCGGCTTCAGTAGTCGAGGGGGAGTTTCTTCCCTCATATTCTTCCTCTCTTCTCTTCTTCTTTTGGGTCCCCTCTCAAGAGAAATGAAGGGATATTATTATTTTTTTATGGATGACATAACCCATAAATAGAAAGAGGATCAAGGGCAAAGGTGGAGTGGTTCAGATGTACGGTCGATATTGAATCCTTTGATCGTGGACCGTTTATCAGACATTTGAAGGTCTGAATGATATCGGAATTCAACGATCTTGGGCTCGTTGGATTCGTCTCGTCGATATGCTCGATTCGACTATAAGCACGTCATATTTTGAAATCGTTTGGTAACTCAAATTGTGGTTCAAACATTGCAACAATGCTTCGGGTTCTTGATTTGGAGTCATTTGGGCTCAGATTGAGTTGAATTTGGTGTCGTTGGGTTCGTACTTTCGAGACGCTCAGTTTTACTGTAAGTTTGTTGAAATAGGAGTTCAGATTATCACAGATTTAGTTTTTTAAGTTTCCAGCTTGATTTTGCCTTGAGATTCGTGCACAATTAAGATAATTTTTAATGATATATCAGTTGCCCTCTTATTTTCGGACGTCAAAGCTCCAAGAGTCCGAAAATATGCATCACAAACTTTGGAGAATTTTTCATGTGATTTGAATTTTGATCTTGCGTGTAGGAGCCCCAAATGGCTTTAAAAGTGCTGAAATTGAGTCCAAAACATTGAAAAATGGTCCTGGGGATGCTAAAAATGTCTGATTTGGCCTTTTCGGTGCTAAAATTGAACCCAAAATTGTGAAGGCAGCCAGATCGGTCGAACCAGTCGGCCGGTCCGGTTCGGCCGCTGCCACTAGTGGCGCATAACCGCCCACCGGGCCTGTTGGTCAGCTCTGCTGCTCGCTCACGGCCTGCCTGGGCCCACCCCGCGGCCCGCCATGGCCTACCCACACCCACCTGGGTCCGCGCGATCGTCGCACTCGCGACCGTCCGACCCCCACTTGCGGCTTGCCCGTGGCCCAGCCGACCCTCGTCTGGCCTGGCTGTGCCGCTTGCCGTTTGGCCGCCGAGCGATAGTTCGCCACTGGCGGTTTGGAAATCGCCGACCAATATCAAACGAAGGGTTGATAATCACGAATATCCAGTGGCATTTTGCTAAGGAAATACGCATTCATACGGAAGGGTGTCGACATTAGATATCCCTTATTCAGGGAGCCAAAGTAGTGTGCTATGTTCGTCATTTGGCGACACATGTAATAGTGTTAACTGAGTTGAGGCCTGATGAATATCAAATTGTAATTTTTTTTTGAAGAAGTTGTAGGAAATGCATTGATGTACTGTAGAGAAGAAGTCACTTAAATTCACTAAGGATATTTGACTATTTTGAAGTTGCTTGTTGCTTGATGATTATAAATTGTACGGTTGATGTTAATGTACTTTTTAATTTCAACTTCTAGTGAGAACAAATGTACACATGAATATGTATCTATGTAACTCCATTGATGTTGTATATGAAATTGAGAATTTGTCCCTTAGAGGAAGTTGAATTGTGGTTGCATCTTTGAGGTATGCTTTTGATATATTGCCCCACATATTTTTGGAGGTATTGTTAGACTGCTAAGGTCTTTATATGAGTGATGATTTTATCAACTACTTGCTTTCATGGAATCTTTATAGAGAGATTATTGTTCACTTAGAGCACTACTTGATGATGTTGACCTCAATGGAAGAGGTCGAGAGAATCCATAAAAATATAAGACCTATTCGAGGTTATATGTCAGAGCACTATTCGAAGACGATAGCCTATGTGAAAGAAGTCGAGAGAATCTAGAAAGAATGTAAGACCTTTCTGAGGTTGTATGTCAGAGCCCTACTCGATGACGTTAATATGTGTGGAAGAGGTCAAGAGAATCTAGCAATAATATAAGACCTATCCAAGGTTGTATGTTAGAGCCATACTCGATGACATTAATATGTATGGAAGAGGTCGAGAGAATCCACCAATGATGTAAGACCTATCCGAGTTTGTATGTCAGAGCCCTGCTCGAGGACATTAACCTGTGTGGAAAAGGTCGAGATAATCCACCAAGGATGTAAGACCTATCCAAAGTTGTATGTTGGAGCTCTGCTCGATGACGTTAACCTGTGTGGAAGAGGTCGAGAGAATCCAACAAGGATGTAAGACTTATCCGAGATTCTATGTTAGAGCCCTACTTGATGACGTTAATCTGTGTAGAAGAGGTCGGATCAAATCCCCTTGGGATTGATCTTTCAATGATTGAGATACAATAAAAATTATGTATTTTCTAAATCATGAATAAAAAGATTATATTCATCAGTAGTTTTTTATTGTCATTTTTTATCTTTTAAAATGAAACAATATTAAAATGGAGTGAAAAACATATTACTATGTCATGTAAGACAATACAATAAGTTCCTAGTATGACTTAAGAATATACAAGTTACACTGTACTCAATACATAAGATATATGTACGGAAACAACACAATGTGTAACTTGAAAGAAAATATTAGGGATATCAAAGTGACACCCTATTTATTATAAAAGGAGACACGATGAAACAAGACAATTAGTATTACTAACACAAATACACAAAGTATGTGGTCACTTAATCTCACTAACCATTTGAATATTATTCAATGATTGTCTTTATTGTTGATTTTGCCTCTCAGTAGGAAGAGCTTTGTCTCGGGTAGTTTAATCTCAAATAAATTATCGAAGATAGCCTTGATGTATAAGGCTTTCAATCTTATCCTTGAGTTGCTTACAGGCTTCAGTAGCGTGACCACGATTATGATGAAAGTGATAGTACTGATCTAGCTTTCCTATGTTCAGCTTCAAAGGATTCTACCATTTCATTATATCTTGATCTCGAACGACCATCAATACATTTGCTCGAGATGTGTTGAGTGGGGTATACTCCTCATGTCGAGGTTCCTATCGCGACAATGGAGGCCTAGGAGGTAGATTATTCTTTCTTTGCTTTTTCTGTTGTGAGGATGAATTATCCATCATAGGTGCACTTTTGTGTTTCTTATTAGTTTGCTCAAATTATTTTATGTGAGCATTTATGGCTTCATTTGCCGAGATTTGTACCTCCACACGATGAATCTGGTCGGCATATGAATGAACAGTATCCCGCATGTGTGCCAAATAAAAGGGACCAGGATGAAGGCCTCCAAGAAAGACCTCTCTCAGTAATTTAGGGTCTACTCCTGAAATTTATCGAGCCTTGGTGAAAAATCACTGAAAATATTCCTTCAGTGATTCTCCTTCATTCTGGCGAATCCTAGAAATGTGAGAAGAATCCTTAGCAATTCTTTGATTGGCAACAAATTGTTTAATGAATACTTTGGCCAATTTGATAAAAGTGGGGATTGTTCCTACTGGGAGTGAATTGAATCACATTCGTGCTTGTCCCTTGAGGGTAGCAGGGAAAACTTGGCATATGAGCATATCAGAAGCTTGTTGGATATACATGATGATCCTATAATGATTGATATGCTTGTACGGGTCGAATGGCCCGTCATAAGAATCGATACTTGGTAGTTTGAATCTTGTCAGAATGGAGCGTTGAAGGATGGCTTCGATCAGGGGTGATGACTCCTGTAAGTCCCACTGACTATGAAATTGCCTTATACCCCTTATGGGAAACTCTTCTCAGACAAATATTTGTAATTCATAACGTATGGCATTACAAGGGAGTTCGGCAATACGCTGTCGGGGTGAGTCCTCGGGGATGTCCGAACGAATGTGTGGTTGGCGACCTGCATGTGAAGGATGTGTAGAGCTTGCAGTGTCAACAAACTCTTTTTCTTGATGTGTCGGAGGGCGCATCCTTGTCAGAGGAAGGGGAATCTCACCATGAAGATATTCGTGTTGAACATCTTCAAGCCCTGATGAATCTCACGGGAGAAGAATATATTTTTAGGGTTCTAATGCCAGTCGTCGACACTCTCGCAGGAGTTGAAGGATCTCATTCTGAGATTCCTCAATCTTTCTAATGTGGTTGTCACGACCCGACCCGACGGGGACGGATCCCGCCCGAGCCGGATCGCGACGAGAGCTCGCTAAACTTGCTTATTCAGGATCTGGCTTTGGATTAGGTTACTGAACTGATCTTCCAAATTCTTAACTCAACAGAAACACACAGAACAACAGAGCTACTAAAAACATCAAATGCAGCGGAACAAAACATCTATCTTTTCATTTCCTCAAAATAATCATCTACACAACAGTACATGGCTTTCAACAGAAAGAAAGACAGAACAGGAAAGCCATGACTGTACAAAAAATCAAAAGTACAAAAGTACCTAATCGGATCAGACTCTGAAACTAATCCTGGACCTCCTTGCCCTTCCCAGAACCTGAAAACCACCAGAAAGCAAGGGTGAGCTCAACAGCTCAGCAAAGCAACAAACCACCAATCAAAATTCTCAGAAACCAAAATCAAATTCATCAGACAGAAATCAGATCAGAAATTGAAACAGAATCGGAAATCAGAACTTATACGGATAGATATCAAATCAGAATCAGAATCGTACAGATCAGATCACAGAACAGAATAAACTCAGCACATATCAGAATCATACAGAAATCAGAATCAGATAATAGCGGATATCAGATATTTAATTCATAGCTAAATGTGCCCCCGGCACCAGGATAATAGCTGAGTAATTAATAGCTAAACTAAACTGAACAGAATCACTACGGATTCTAACCCTTATGTCTCCCTTGTGCTCACGGCACCAAAAATTCGCTGAATAATTAATAGCTAAGCTAAATGTGCTCACGGCACCTGAATAATAGAATTCACGGATCCGGAATATAACTGATATTTCTCCAACTTGAGCTCATCTAAATTTCCCGTTTCACTAACTGAATCTCATAGGATCCAGGCCCCTTATAGCTCCCTTTTTATAGCTTATACACATAGCATTTCAAATCAGAAGAAATCCGGACATTTCAGAAATTACCCGAAAATCGGGCAGCACAACGGCAGTATACAGAATTTACACAAAAATTCCTGCAAAGAAAATTTACCGAATTCGCACAGAACATAGATAATCACATTCCAGAACATTTATTCTACTGCACAGAGAATTTACGATTTCACAGAAAATTCCGGTCGACTAAAAACACAGTCGAATCAAAAACACCCGGACGAAAATCTTCAAAATATAGTCAAAACGTGCACACCCGGCACGGCAACGATATACAGAAACTTACGCGGTAAAAACTGAACCAATCAAAAGATACGGACGAAAAACCGTAACAAAAACGAAATCCGGACAGAAAAATACCGCCAACCGCGACGGAACTGAAAATTGAGAAAGACGGAATGTGCCTTACCTCGAGCACAGCAAATTCTTCAACAGTCACTTCGATCGAAAACGGCTCCGCGTCTTCCCGAAATCAACTTTTCCAAAATCCTCTTTTTCTCTCTCCTCAGACGAAAAATCAGATATTTTTATAAAAATCTTTTTCTCTCTCTTCAAATGAGCTGATTTGCCTTAAATCTTCTTCAGATCGGCCTGGCCGATCGTCCAGATCGGCCTGGACGATCAGACCAAAATCCCATCGTCCAGGGACGATTTTTCAGGACGATGTTTACTATTCATAGGCGATAAAAACCCCTACTCACTGACTTGTGCCATCCACTGATCGTCCCGGGACGATACCTCGATCGGCCTGGACGATCCCTACAGGAAATCACTTAGAGCAAATTCTGGGCAAAACTGGAACTGAAAATACACTGATCGTCCCAGGACGATCCCAGATCGTCCTGGACGATACTGGAGCAGTTGGTGATATTACAATCTCCCCAACTCAGAAAAATGTCGTCCTTGACATTATCCAATCCAAACGCAGTCAAAACAAGTACGGGTACGACCGTCTCATATCAGACTCCTTTTCCCACGTTGCTTCCCGTGCAGTCCGGTGCTTCCACTGGACTTTAACCATCGGAATCTCTTTATTTCTTAACTTGCGGACGTCGTACGCTAAAATCAATTCTGGCTCTTCCTTGTACGCCAGATTCTCCTGAATCTCAACCTCGTCAGCTGATACTTTCTTCCCAGAGTCGGATACCCACTTCCTCAGAGTGGATACATGAAACACATTATACACATCAGGCATAGAGTCAGAAAGCAGTAGGCGATAAGCAGATTTTCCAATTCTTTCCAAAATCTCAAATGGTCCAACATACCTTGGACTAAGCTTGCTTACCTGACCAAATCTGCTCACACCTTTCATCGGGCTGACTTTGACATACACAAAGTCACCGACCTGAAACTCAACAAATCTGTGCTTCTGATTATAATACTTCTGCTGACGATCTTGAGCGGCTTTCAATCTTTCTCTTATCAAATGAATCTTCTGAGCAGTTTCATCAGCAAAAGTGGCACCCAAAGTCTGTCTATCTCCGACCTCTGTCAGAGTCAAAGGAGTACGACACTTCCTGCCATACAAAGCCTCATACGGTGCCATACCGATACTGGACTGAAAACTATTGTTATAGGCAAACTCAATCAGTGGAATATGATCTTCCCAGCTTCCGCTAAAGTCCAGAACACAAAGTCTCAACAGATCTTCCAGTACCTGAATAGTCCTCTCAGACTGTCCGTCGGTCTGAGGATGAAAGGCTGTACTGAAATGCAGTTTCGTACCCAAGCCTTGCTGAATGCCTTTCCAAAGTCTGGAAGTAAAACGTCCATCTCGATCAGATACAATCACACGAGGCACACCGTGCAATCTGACTATCTCCTTCACATATATCTGTGCCAAACGTTCAACTGAATCCGTCTGTCTGATCGGAAGAAAATGGGCTGACTTCGTCAATCGATCCACAACTACCCAAATAGCATCATGTCCTTGTCGTGATCGAGGAAAACCCATAGCAAAATCCATCGTTACCTCCTCCCATTTCCACTCAGGGATAGGCAACGACTGCAACAGTCCACCCGGTCGCTGATGCTCTGCCTTCACCAACTGACAGGCTTCGCATCTCGACACAAACTCCGCCACATCCTTCTTCATCCCAGGCCACCAGAACAAAAGCTTCATATCAGCATACATCTTACCACTGCCTGGATGAACAGTGTAGCCAGAATGATGAGATTCATACAGAATCTCCCGCCTCAGATCTCCAAACACAGGTACTCACAACCTGTTCTTACAGAAAATAGCACCAGAATCAGAAATTCGAAGTTCAGGAGTCTTACCAGATCCAATCTGAGCTAGCAACTTCGAATAATCAGAATCTGACTTCTGGGCTTCTTGAATCCTTGCTTCCAAAGAAGACTGAATACTCATCTGAGCCAACTCCAAATCACTGGAGGAAATCACCTCCAACTGCAATCGCTCCAAATCACGGATCAGAAAGTCATCACAGGTAAGCTGAATACCTGAGAATCCAGAAGACTTCCTGCTCAAAGCGTCTGCTACCACATTCGCCTTCCCAGGCTGATACTGAATAGTCAGGTCATAGTCCTTGATCAACTCGAGCCACCGCCTCTGTCTCAGATTCAAATCCTTCTGAGTAAAAATGTACTTCAGGCTCTTATGATCAGTAAACATCTCACATGTGACGCCATACAGGTAATGACGCCAAATCTTCAAAGCAAAAACAACTGCAGCTAACTCCAAATCATGTGTCGGGTAATTCTTCTCATGTGGTTTCAACTGTCTCGAAGCATTAGCAATTACCTGACCATGCTGCATCAAAACACATCCCAGTCCTTTCAGTGAAGCATCACTGAACACCTGAAAACCTTCCGTACCTGACGGAAGTGCCAACACTGGAGCTGAAGTCAAACACTCCTTCAGTCTCTGAAAACTAGCTTCACACTCCGGTGTCCAAACAAAAGATACTGACTTCTGAGTCAGTCTCGTCAGAGGAATCGAAATCTGTGAAAATCCTTTCACAAACTTCCTATAATACCCGGCCATGCCTAAGAAACTACGTACCTCAAATACCATAGTCGGCCTTAGCCAATCAGCAACCGCCTGAATCTTCTGGGGATCTACAGAAATACCTTCTCCGCTAATCACATGCCCCAGAAATGAAATGCTCTTCAGCCAGAATTCACACTTGGAGAACTTGGCATACAGCTGATGCCTCCTCAGAGTCTCCAACACAATCCTCAAATGTCTGGCATGCTCATCCTCAGATGCAGAATATACCAGAATATCGTCAATGAAGACGATCACAAACTGATCCAAATACTCCCTGAATACTCGGTTCATCAGATCCATGAAAATCGCAGGCGCATTGGTTACCCCAAAAGGCATAACCAAAAACTCGTAGTGCCCGTACCGAGTACTGAAAGCAGTCTTCACCACATCAGATTCCTTCACCTTTACCTGATAATATCCGGATCTCAAATCAATCTTCGAAAATACCGAAGATCCGGAAAGCTGATCAAACAAGTCGTCTATCCGAGGCAAAGGATACTTGTTCTTGATCGTGGTCTTGTTCAAATCTCTGTAATCAATACACATACGGAGTGTACCGTCCTTCTTCTTCACAAACAGAACAGGTGCTCCCCAAGGAGAAACACTAGGACGTACAAACCCTCTGTCAACCAACTCCTGAAGCTGAACTTTCAACTCAGAAAGTTCTTTCGGTGCCATCCTGTACGGAGCTTTCGATATCGGAGCTGTACCCGGAAAAACATCGATAGAGAACTCTACATCTCTATCCGGAGGTAAACCAACCAACTCCTCAGGAAAAACATCCACAAACTCCCGTACCACAGGGATCTCAGAAACAGAACCAACCTCCAGGTTCAGATCCCGCACCGAAGCCAAAAATACTGGATATCCTTTCTTCCACATTCTGCTCACCTCTAACGCAGAAATCAGACTGGAGAGAACACCTCGTAATCCCTGAAATACAACTCTCTCTCCAGCCACAAGCAAACTCACTTGTTTCTTCAGACAGTCAATCTGAGCCTCATACTGACTCAACCAATCCATGCCCAGAATCACATCATATGAAGAAATCGGCAATCGAATCAAACTCGATTTCCACTTCTTGCCAGAAATCTCGATCTCACACAAACAAAACTGTCGAGCAATCAATGGATTCCCAGCCGGTAAAATCACAGACAAAGAAACCGGTAAAACCATCGAATCCAAATGTAAAAGCTCAAAACAATGCTCGGACAGAAAAGAATGACTCGCTCCAGAGTCAAACAAAACACGACAGGGCTGATCAGAAATGTAAACCGTACCTGTCACCACATCCGGAGCATCACGAGCCTCCTGCTGACTCAAACTGTAAACTCGTGGCTGAACTGGAGCAGGAGCTGAAGCAACAGAACTACTCTGCTCCCTCTGAATCGTAGGTGGTCTCCGTGGTGCAGAACTAGAACCACCACCTTGTTTTGATTGAAAATAATATATTTAATTTAAATATATATTATAGTTTTGGAAAATATATTAATTTTCTTTGAGAAATATTTAATTTTGAAATTTTGAAATTGAACACTCTATTATGAACAATATATCGCCTCGAAAGACGAACATATCGTTCCCTAATGGGTTCGAATTTCAAAGTTTTAAATTTCCCAAAGATAATTAATTAAGGGTTTTGAAAAATTGGTTTTGAAAATCAATTCTGGGTTTCTAAATCTCCTACGAGCGCAAGCCCTCGTAGTTAATTACATCGTAGGAAATCGAAATTTCCTACGAAAACTCTCGATTAAAATAGCGGTGTAAATTTTATTTAAGAATTTCAAAGATCGATATCAAAGGAGGAGAAGGGTAGGAATTTTCAATCGGGATTGGATCAAGGTTGAACACTTATTTCTGGAGTCAAAGGAAGAGGAGTAGGGAGTGTTTTGAGATTCTGGATCACTTCAGAAACACTCCAGCCTATCCTAAATGTTGGGCTTAAATTTGATTGAAAGTGATTTAATGTTTAAGTGATCAATTTTATTAGAAGTTTGGGATTCGATTCCCGAAAATTGAGGTCTTATAGCCCGAGCCAGCCTCAGAACCTAAGTCTAAATTGGGTACTAAAAAGTGACCCGAACCTAGCTAGTGCAATGCGAATATGGTCTTACCCCGGCCTGGATTGGGGAGCCAGCTAAACCACCTAAACGATTTAAAATCATGTGTCCGGTCTTTTCATGTTGAGTGGTAGGGACGTTATTTAAGAAAGGTATTTGAGAACGGGACCGACATCTAGAGCGGATCCTAAATAGTCCCTTAAACTTATGCTGGGTTTGATGCTTAAGCTAATGTAATTAAATATTTAAAGATTTTTTAATTAGTTGCTAATATGATGCATGCTAATCGACTCAATTAAAAGTTTGAATTTGAATGAATGCTATGAAATGAAAACTTCCGGCGATCCCGGGATTATTTCTTAAAACGTTAGAGTTTCTATGTGAGCTTAAAGTTTTTAATTTGATTTAAGTAGAAAATTTTTTTATTAAGTCCTTAAGAGCCTACGATCGAATTCCAGGTCAAATCAAAATCGGCACGCAGGTAAAAAGACTAGAAAAGCAGGTATCTCTAATGCGCAATCAATTTAAATAAATCAATCAAATTAAATATATCAAATTGAATGTCCGTAGGCAAGTGCCCTTTATTATTACATCACAGAATTTTGCAGAAAATTAAAGTGGCCGGGCACCACTAACTACAACCCGGATTTCTAGTCCTAAGACTCAAGTGACTTTGAGAATGGGTCTTCTCGTTATCTACTTCTTCATCCTTCTGCTGCTTCTTAGATGATCGGGTCTGGATATCCAAATGAAAAGAAACTCCTCCTTGATCGGGGTGTTATCTTTCCTCTTTGGATATTTGAAGAGTATCCAAACTTGATCTTCCAAATGGACGAAGACTCTCCCCTTTAGGGATGTCTTCTCCTCTTTGGAATTCAAGTTGGATATCAATATCCCAAACTCAAATCACTTTGAATACTTACAACCATATCAAATCAAATTTACATTAATCAAAATTAAAAAAAATCTAGACTCGATCCTGCAGGGTTATCCTAATAATCAACAGTTATATATACAGCCCCAAGCAGTTAATATTTGATCTCAAGCAGTTGATATATGAATCTCAAGCAATTGATATATTTGAAATTTAAAGTGCTCAACAGATTGCATTAAATAAATAAACAATCAATCAATTCTAAACTAGCAAACAGCATGCAGTGAAAACTCGAAAACCCGTCACACAACAGAAAAGTAAACACCGGCCTAGCCTAAAACTAGAGTCGGTTGTCCTAGCAAACCATCTATAGTGTGTGAGGTAGGTCGTGTGGTTTGGATATATCCTAAATAGGATCATTAGATTGAAGTTGATTAAGGTTCTGGTTGGTTGAAAGGCTTAAGGGGTTTAAATTTGAGTTTAAGTATTAATGGCTTGAAGTTAATTTTAAAATTGATTATTAATTATTTGTTGAATACCACCTTTGTTTCACACCGAGGCCGTGAAGTTTATTTCACCTTCCTTGGGGCTAAGTTAATAGCCTCGTAGGCCTGGGTTACCCAGTGGTACCCGATATAATTAAGTGATTTGATTTGATTAAAATTTGAAAGTTAATGAATTTTAATTAAAAGTGTTTGGTTGCTGATTTTTAAAGTTTGATTCATTTGAGTTTGCCATTAATCGATTCGTGGCGTTGTGCCACCAGGCTCGAGGAACCAGCCTCCTTAGGACACTTAGCCCCGCAGCCCGGAGTAGTCCAGCCGATAAACCAAATTAATGTAGTTGAATTAGAGGTTTTAAAAGGTTAAATAATTAATGATTAATCTATTTTAAGGTTTAACACCCCTTATAATCCATTCGTGGCGTTGTGCCACCAGGCTCGAGGAACCAGCCTCCTTAGGACACTTAGCCCCGCAGCCCGGAGTAGTCCAGCCAATAAACTTCATCTTTAGGATGGTTGTTGTGTTTTAAAAGGTTTGTTGAATGTTTTAAACATTAAGTTAACATTTTCTGGAATTTTAGAATAATTTTGAATTTTATGAATTTTGAATATTTTAATGATTTAATTAAGGGGTTGAAACTTGACTTTTTGATTAAGTTCAAATTCTGGAATGTTTGTATTTTATTAAAATACTAGACCTTACTACGATCAGTTAGAAGGTAAGTACGTTGAAATCGGATTTTTCTACATTTTATTACGAAGGTTTGAAGTTTTGAACTAAATTTGAACTAGATTTGACCGGTTTGTTGACTTTTTGAAATATTACAGATTTCTGGAGTTTAAGATTTTTAATAAATATTAGGCATTAATAGGAGTTGAATGCAAGTGAGTTTGCTCAATTTTGATTTTTCTGGAATTAGTTATGAATGTTTGAAGTTTGGGTAATTATTGAATTTTTGGAAATTACTTAATTAGAGGGGTCTTTTTGTGATTTTTCTCCAAATGAGTCCCAAACTCCTTGAAATCAACTCCAAAGGTCAGAAATGACCTAAGGAGAGATTTCCAAGTGTTTGGAAAATTTTTGGAATTTTTAATATTTTTTAATTAATTATATTAATTAAATATTGATTTTCACTTAAAATTAGATTAAGGTTCCAATTGCTGTCAAATAATTTTGGTTTTAATTTTCATGGGTTAAGGGTTTAATTATGATCAGTTAGAGGGGTTGGTCATAATTTTTGGATTCAAGATGTATTTATTACATTTTTTAGAAGTTTTGAGGCCTTAATTAAGGGTTAATCTTGACATGTTTAACTTTTTAACTTCCTGAACTCCAAATTGAGTGAAATTTGGACCTAAGGTGTAAAATGTCACTAAGTTTAATGTCCTCAAGTTTCACCCCTATTGGGTGTGTATAGAATTTCCTAGGATTTTTCTAAGTTATCTAGACCTTGTCCTTGATTATTGTCCCTAGGTGGCACTAGAGTTCAATTGGGTCTAAATCTCTGTTCATCTAACCCTTGGACATACACAAACACACCACAGAAATTAGGAATCCTAATTCTACCAATTTGGAGAGTTATGAATTTTCAAAGTTTTGGGTCCAAAATGGACCCATTGCTTTGTAAATTCATCCCATAGCAATCCAGTGGACATCCTGAGCTAAGAAAATTACAGGTAATGCCTAAGATGTCCAAAATTGTTTCACCAAAATTTTAACATCATTTGACCACTGGATGGGAAGAAAATTGAGAAAATTGGATTTCAAATAAACCCATATTTCTCAAAAACCAGTGATCAAAATATGTTAAATTTGATTTCAATAAAAACTAGAGATCAAGAGCTTTCCAACAAGCCCTAAAACACTAATTTTGGTGAAAAATTGGATTTACCATGAATTTTAGAAGTTCTGGGCATTTAAAATGATTTTTAAATCAATTTTGAGTCAAATCGGCCGCCGGCGCCGCCAATCCAATCATTGGCAATGATTGGCTGGACGGCGGCGCTGCGCCACGGCCTTGACACGTGGCGTGATCCTGTGTGGTCACTTAACCACGTAGGCAGGAGCAGCAGCCGTCCGATCGGATCAAACGGGATCCGATCCGAGCGCCCAGACGGCGCCACGTCACCCGCGCGGTCTGGCCAGGAGACCCGGGTTCGAATCCCAGGTGAGGCGCGCGGGTTCTAGATCTGATCTGGACCGTCCGATGATCAATCGGACGGTCCTGATCTACCGAAATTGGAGGTTTTTAAATGCCTATATCTTCTAAAATACTTAACCAAACTTGATGAAAATTGAAACATAGATTGATGGTAGCCTAAACTTACAATGTCTGGAGTTTGGAGGCTCCATACATTGTATTTTGGCTACAGTTTCAAAATAAAGTTTAAACTTAAAACTAGAATAACTTACAATCTAGCCGATGGATTTTTGATTTCCTGGGCTCTTTGGAAAGCTGGAGATGTCCTCTTCAACTTTGCTGAAGACACCATGAGCTGAATCTTCCTATATTGGAAGTTGTGGTTGAAACACTTGATTCTCTCTCTAAGAACCTCTCTCTTCTCCAATTGGGTTTTGGGGCTAGGATCCAAGGGGGGAAGGCCTGGAAGAGCTGGAGGAAGGTCTGGAGAGGATTTTAGAGAGTGTTTGAATGCTGGAGGAGCTCTGGAAAAAAAAGTTTTAGTGAGAGGGTGTTGAGATGAGAAATGGAGGCTCTCCTTAGGGTTTTGCCCTATTCAAGTTTCTCCAACTTGAATGGAGGGCTGGGATGAATTAGGGGAGCTCCTAGATGCTGCCACATGTCCATGGAGTGGTTGGAAAGCTGGGATCAAGGACACAAGGACATGTGAGGTGGAAAGGGTCAATGGTCCCCACTTAAGCACATGGAATGATTTGGGGCCATTAGATTTAGATCTAAAGGCTGGAGTAAACCCTAGGAGGCTTCTAGAGTGGCTCAAAGCTGCTGGAATGAGCTGGAGTGGTTTGGATTAAAGAAAATTAGGTTTAAGAGGGGTTTTGACTCTCTTTGACCACCCCAAGAGGTTGATTTGACCCTTTGACCAGTCCACTTGCCATGTGGACTGATGAGGTGGCATTGGAGGATGTCATGGGTGTTGGAGTGTTGAATTAGAGATGACTTAAGGTTTGGAAATCAAGGCTTGAATGTTTAAAAGGGAATTTCAAGTGGATTGACCAAGTATTGTTGTGTTGACTTGGTCAACTAGACCATGATTCCAAGTTTGACCAAGTCAAACTTAATGTAATTTGAATTTAAGTAAGTTTGAATGGATTTGATTTAAGTTTTGAGATGGGTTTGAGAGCTTGAATGGGTTAGAAAGATCAAATGGGTTGAAGTGACCCATTTGAACTCCTAAGGGCTCATTAGGTCGATCCTGGTTGACTTAGTCAACCGGGTGGGTCTAGGGTCTAGAAATAGGTTCAATCAATTTGAAATGATATTTGGAGACCATTAGAGGTGGTCCCAAGGTCTGGGGAGGTCAATTCGGTCAAAATGGTCGTTTTGACCCTTAAGGGCATGTTTGGTCAACCTGGGTTGACTTGGTCAACCAGGTTGACCCAGGGTCTGGGTTTGGGTCGAACAGGTTTCAAATGACATTCCAAGACTAATGGAGGTGGTTCCATGGTCTGGGGAGGTCATTTGGGTCAAAACACCCATTTGGACCCTTAAGGGGTCACTTGGGTCAACTAAGTTGACTTGGTCAACCAGGTTGACCCAGGGCTTGGAAATGGGTCCAACAGGTTTCAAATGACGTTTCGAGACCAATGGAAGTGGTTCCATGGCCTGGAGAGGTCATTTGGGTCAAAACACCCATTTGGACCCTTAAGGGGTCATTTGGGTCAACTAAGTTGACTTGGTCAACCAGGTTGACCCAGGGCTTGAAAATGGGTCCAACAGGTTTCAAATGATGTTTCGAGACCAATGGAAGTGGTTCCATGGCCTGGAGAGGTCATTTGGGTCAAAAGGCCTATTTGGACCCTTAAAGGGTCTCTTAGGTCAACTAGGTTGACTTGGTCAACCAGGTTGACCCAGAGCTTGGAAAGGGGTCCCACAAGTTTGGTTTGATATTTGAAACTTGCTGGAGGTGGTTGCGTTCAATTCGGAGTTCATTTGGTTTGAAATCACCGTTTGAGCCCCATAGGGGTATTTTGGTCATTTTGACCCATGGTCAACTAGGGGTCAAACTAGGTCAATCAAAATGCAGTTTACTGCTCAGTGAGTCATAATTAAAGGTCTGGAAGTAATTATAGGCTTTGAAGAGAGCTCTAAGGTCAAAATTCACTGGATGGCAGATCCAGTGGCATAGGCCGTAAATATTTGAAGGTTTTACAGCCTTTGGATTTTGATTAAGTTTCTGGGGTTAGAGACCTCGGAATGGGCTCAAATTTGGAGGGTTGCCTCCAGAAACATGTCCCATCAGTATGCAATTGACAGACTCTGAATCGGAGGTCAATTGATTGATTTTGAAGTGTTTGAAAATTTGCTGAAAAAGGCTTTAAGACAATACCTTTTGGCTTTCGGTTTTGAGTCTAAATTTTTTGAATTTGATTTGGATTTGATTGAAATTTGAATTGAATTAAGGTCTGGATTGACTTGAGATCTAAATTGATCCTAAGGTCTGGAATCTAGAAGAGTCCTAGGGTCTAGAGTAGATCCTAGGGTCTAAAGTCTAGAAGGCTCCTAGAGTTTGGATTGATCTGGAGATTGAATTGATTTATGGTCAGGTTTGATCTGGGGTTAGGATTGGCCCAAGTGACCTCATACAAAAATGAGGTCAACAAATGGACCCCCAATATGTGTAATAGAAGAAAGTTCTATTGCACATATTGGCGTTGACCGAAAAGGGTCAAGTCTGGAGTTTTGATCCTAAGGGAAGGAAAGTCTATCCCTAGAGTTGTGAATCTAAAGGAAAGGGAACCTAACCTTATATGATTGAGTTTGAAATTAATTCTAAAGGAAGGGAGGCCCTAACCCTAGAGGGTTGAATTTGAATTTTGATACTAGGGTAGTGCCACTAATGGCGTACTCTACCACTAGCAGATCTGATCCTAAAGGAAAAGGAGTACCTAAACCCTAAGGAAGAGAAGGCTAGAATGATCGTATAGAAAGGAAGAATTCCTAACTACAGAGGATCGAATTTGAATTTGATACTAGGGTAGTGCCACGAGGGGCGTACTCTGCCACTAGTAGATCTAATCCTAAGGAGAGAAAGCACGATGACTCACATCTATCCTTAAGGAAGAGAAAACTGGATGATCTTGTGGGAAAGAAGCATTGCTTCCCACAAAAGATCAGATCTGGAAATTGAATTTAGGACGGTGCCGCTGAGGGCATACTCCATCACTAAAAGACGATCTTATGGAGAGGAAACTTGCTCTATACAAAGAACCGTGTCTGGATGATCATATGTGGAGGAAACTTGCTCCACATAGAGGATCGAGTCTGGAATGATCGTATACGGAGGAAACTTGCTCCATATAGAGGATCAGGTCTGGATTGATCATATGTAGAGGAAACTTGCTTCACACAGAGGATCGAGTCTGGACGATCGTATGTAGAGGAAACTTGCTCTACACAGCGGATCGGATCTGGAATGATCGTATGTGAAGGAAACTTGCTTCACACAGAGGATCGAGTCTGGATGATCGTATGTAGAGGAAACTTGCTCTACACAGCGGATCGGATCTGGAATGATCGTATGTGAAGGAAACTTGCTTCACACAGAGGATCGAGTCTGGATGATCGTATGTAGAGGAAACTTGCTCTACACAGCGGATCGGATCTGGAATGATCGTATGTGAAGGAAACTTGCTTCACACAGAGGATCGAGTCTGGATGATCGTATGTAGAGGAAACTTGCTCTACACAGCGGATCGGATCTGGAATGATCGTATGTGAAGGAAACTTGCTTCACACAGAGGATCGAGTCTGGATGATCGTATGTAGAGGAAACTTGCTCTACACAGCGGATCAGATCTGGAATGATCGTATGTGAAGGAAACTTGCTTCACACAGAGGATCGAGTCTGGATGATCGTATGTAGAGGAAACTTGCTCTACACAGCGGATCGGATCTGGAATGATCGTATGTGAAGGAAACTTGCTTCACACAGAGGATCGATTTGAAATTTGGAATTTGAGATTTAAATTGATTTGATTTTTTTTTAATTTTGAATGTGTTTGAATTTGAAAGTCGATTTTGAATTTGATTTTGAAAAATGTTTGAATTTGAAATTTGATTTGATGAATTTAATTCTGAAGATTTTTTTTGAATCTGGATTTTGATTTGATTTTTGAATTCAAAAGATGTTTGAATTTGATTTGGAATTTTGAGTTTGGAGAATTTGATTTGATTGAATTTTAATTTGTTTGAACTTGAAGAGTTTTTTTTTTTTTTTGATTTGATTTTAAATTTTGACACTCATCTGGCATGGTACTTCCTGAAGAGCCTCCCCAACATTTAAAAATATCAGGTGGCACTCTCTAGGGTTGATCAATTGATGTTTGAAATTTTCTCAAAGATCGTCCCTACGACAAGAGTAAAGTTTTGAGTTTGTTCAAGCTCCTCCATCGATCTCTCGGTAGGCTAAGATATGCATCCAAAGAACCTAGACCAAGTCTCCTCCTTGGAAGGTTCTAAGTTGCTCTATCTTATCACGAGCTTCAATCAGTCAGGCTTTGTACGATTCTGAGTTTTCTTGAGCTTTAAAGATAAAGCTCTACAAGGCCTCGAGCTCCTTAAATTGGAGACGGACACTCTGCTCAGTCGTGGCTTAAACTTGAACGACAATTCCCAGCATTACAAAATACTCCTCTAATGGGGTTGATCTTGGACCCAGTATAGAGTGCAATTTTGTTGAAAAGGCCTTAAAGGAAAAGATGCTCATGCGCAAAGACTTATACCCATTTCTCAAGGACAAGATTTGAATTTTTATCAGAAGTAGAAGATTCGATCAATTTATTAAAAATTTCCTCTAACCATTTGGACCCTGTCAGTACGACAAATGGGAACAAATTTATCAATTAGAGTGAGAAGTAGAGTTGACTCCAACAAATCTGGAAGAATTTTAGTTTTGTTGGCCCAGACCAAGTTTTGTAAAAACTAAACTGGGGTCTCCCCTAAACAGATTTTGAATTAAAATTAACTTCAAGGGGTTTAAGTTGAAGAGAGAAATTTGATCTTTTCAATTCTCTTGCATATGTTCTTCTATCTGATAGAAAATTCATGCATGTTGAAAAATCTGAATTCAGGATTTTCAAAGTCAAGTATTTAAAGTTGATCGGGTATTTTGAAATTTAACGATTCAAAGAAAGGAAGCCATCTCACTCTTCTTCTCTTTTTATGGTGGCACATATTGCGCATCTTTTGACTTTTTGTGCACTTCGTGCACTTCTTGATTTCTAGCGCATTTACGCATCTTTTAATTTTTTTTTTAGAGCATTCGCTCATCTTTTGATTTCAATTGAATTCGAGAAGAGGCTCCACTTTCTTCGAATACCTTAAATTGATTGATCTTTTTTTTTATTTTGAATGCTGGGATTATATCTCAAGTATTAGAGAAGAAAGTTCGTTCTCTTATACAAGGAAGAATAATCCTCAAAGCACACTCAATCTTTTTGACAAGAATGTCGACTTGACTAGGGAAATCTTTGAATAGATTCAAAGCATGCCTGAATCTCCTATTAAGATAGAAGATTGCTAGAAGATTGATAAAATTTTCATTTCTAAGGTCAACTTGATCTTGAAATAGATTTTAATTCAAAAGTTAATTCAACCCACGAGAGCGGTGGGAGGGAGGGGTATTCAAACATTTGGTGGAGTCAACTACAACTCTCTCCAAATTAAAACTTAAGGTAGAGGTCAATTTCGATTAAAAAGAAGAATCGACTATCTTGCAGATTCAAAATCAGTACACTTGAAAAATCGGAAGCTTTCCTTAATGGTTGCAAGTCTAGGTGGCAAGACCCTAGTCAACTTGGAATTGAATTCCTACAATCTCTTTGAATGGAGAGACTATTAAAGGGTCTGCACTATCCCTAGATAACGCGACATCATTACAATCAAAAGATTTATCGCGATAGGACCCCGCTAAAAGTTAAATTTTGACGGTATCACTATCTGACACAATCTTAGATTATTTCTCCCTCTCATCACTACTAGACTAGTAGTTAAGAGAGTGGCACCCCGAGTGGTTCCTACTCCTCCTCCTCTATAGATGAAGTAGTGGGACACGTGTAGTAACGCGCCTTAACATCTTCTAGTAGAGTGGACGGATCATAACCCTCAGCTGGGGGCCTTTGGCCTATTGCTGGTGATCGCTCAATTCTTTCTTGCTCAAGTCTTTCTGTGTAGTAGTCAAGCAGGTGTATTGAAGATCGTACTCTCGTATCTACAACCTCCCTCCTTTGTGCAAGGAGAGGGTACGTAGAAGGAGCAACGAACTCTCGATTGGCCTCGAAGTCGGTCTTCTCTAAGGCTTCCAATTCAACAGTCTTTCTAGCCTTAAGATTCCTTTTCCTGGCTCTTCGAAGGTAATTCTTCATCTTGTTCCTACCGACGACGGGGGTGCTAGAATTTGACCCGATCTCAGACTGAGATGGTAGCTCTTTTGTCATTATTGACTTCTGGTTTTGATCCTCCGGAGTAGAGAGTACAGTGGGTACAGGGGCGACAACGACCTCCATCTTAGAGATGGGGGAGTCAGCTCCTGACCCTAAAGTAATCTCAACTAAAGGAGACTTTCCTAGTATCGTGGCAGACAAATCAATCAGTGTTTCCCCATTAACTGAAATCTTGAGGTCTTGAAATTCCATTTCATACTGAATTGAATTGCCACTAAGAATTTCTTCTACGGGCACATATCTATTCAGTGAGAAGACGAGTTTCCCTGCCATTTGAGTGCTTGATTTCCTGGAATTAAGAAAGTGATTTCAGTTAATGATTTGAAATGACATTTGAGTTTTAAGTTTGATTAACTTTATTCAAAATTTTATAACTCAATCATATTCAGTTTACACTGAATACGGTGGTTCATAAAATTGACGAATTGAATTTAAGAGTTGAACCTGACTCTTTTGCTACACCAATTGATTTGGGGCAAAATGTCAAAGTTCAAATTTTGATTTGTAATCAAATTTGAGGTTGAATTTAAAGTTGAAATCAAACTTGATTTTAAGATTTAGATTGAACTTGGATTTAAAACTGAACTTGAATTTGAGGTTGGAATCAAACATTAATTCAATTTTAAGATTTAGATTTGGCTTTGAAGTTGGAATTGAATAGATCTTCTTCAGACTTTGAAACTCAACACATTGATTTTTTATTTGAATGTGCAGGTTTACAAAAGTAACCTGAAGACCAAAAGAGAATAGGCTTAACTCTTTCACCCCACCAAGTGATTTGGGGGTAAAATGTTAAAGCCCAGAATTGATTGAAAATTTTGGTTTGTGTTGTATGTGTTCAACTACAACAGAATGTCATAGAAGACACATGACAACGACGATTAAAATTGATTTGAAAGGTTTTGAAAGAGATTGAATTTTGCTTAAAGGATTAAGACTAGATTTTGAAATTGAAGTATTTTCTATAAATTGTGAAACTTAGCATGCTATATATTTGTTCGCATGCGAGTTTGCAACATATACAGAAGAATTTAGGCTTGACTCTTTCGCTCTACCAATCAAGTTGGAGGCAAAATGTCAAAGCCCGACTTAAAGGGAGGTTTCCTACACTCACCTCTCTATTAACATGTCTTAATTGAGTTGGCCACACTCACCCAAGGAAGAAATGGGTAGAGGGACCAACGGAGAGAAAGATAGTCAAAACTACCGATGCAATAAAATTTATACCGCTATTAAAGATGGAGAGTGAGATTATCCCCAGCGGAGTCGCCATTTTTTGTTTTGATTGAAAATAATATATTTAATTTAAATATATATTATAGTTTTGGAAAATATATTAATTTTCTTTGAGAAATATTTAATTTTGAAATTTTGAAATTGAACACTCTATTATGAACAATATATCGCCTCGAAAGACGAACATATCGTTCCCTAATGGGTTCGAATTTCAAAGTTTTAAATTTCCCAAAGATAATTAATTAAGGGTTTTGAAAAATTGGTTTTGAAAATCAATTCTGGGTTTCTAAATCTCCTACGAGCGCAAGCCCTCGTAGTTAATTACATCGTAGGAAATCGAAATTTCCTACGAAAACTCTCGATTAAAATAGCGGTGTAAATTTTATTTAAGAATTTCAAAGATCGATATCAAAGGAGGAGAAGGGTAGGAATTTTCAATCGGGATTGAATCAAGGTTGAACACTTATTTCTGGAGTCAAAGGAAGAGGAGTAGGGAGTGTTTTGAGATTCTGGATCACTTCAGAAACACTCCAGCCTATCCTAAATGTTGGGCTTAAATTTGATTGAAAGTGATTTAATGTTTAAGTGATCAATTTTATTAGAAGTTTGGGATTCGATTCCCGAAAATTGAGGTCTTATAGCCCGAGCCAGCCTCAGAACCTAAGTCTAAATTGGGTACTAAAAAGTGACCCGAACCTAGCTAGTGCAATGCGAATATGGTCTTACCCCGGCCTGGATTGGGGAGCCAGCTAAACCACCTAAACGATTTAAAATCATGTGTCCGGTCTTTTCATGTTGAGTGGTAGGGACGTTATTTAAGAAAGGTATTTGAGAACGGGACCGACATCTAGAGCGGATCCTAAATAGTCCCTTAAACTTATGCTGGGTTTGATGCTTAAGCTAATGTAATTAAATATTTAAAGATTTTTTAATTAGTTGCTAATATGATGCATGCTAATCGACTCAATTAAAAGTTTGAATTTGAATGAATGCTATGAAATGAAAACTTCCGGCGATCCCGGGATTATTTCTTAAAACGTTAGAGTTTCTATGTGAGCTTAAAGTTTTTAATTTGATTTAAGTAGAAAATTTTTTTATTAAGTCCTTAAGAGCCTACGATCGAATTCCAGGTCAAATCAAAATCGGCACGCAGGTAAAAAGACTAGAAAAGCAGGTATCTCTAATGCGCAATCAATTTAAATAAATCAATCAAATTAAATATATCAAATTGAATGTCCGTAGGCAAGTGCCCTTTATTATTACATCACAGAATTTTGCAGAAAATTAAAGTGGCCGGGCACCACTAACTACAACCCGGATTTCTAGTCCTAAGACTCAAGTGACTTTGAGAATGGGTCTTCTCGTTATCTACTTCTTCATCCTTCTGCTGCTTCTTAGATGATCGGGTCTGGATATCCAAATGAAAAGAAACTCCCCCTTGATCGGGGTGTTATCTTTCCTCTTTGGATATTTGAAGAGTATCCAAACTTGATCTTCCAAATGGACGAAGACTCTCCCCTTTAGGGATGTCTTCTCCTCTTTGGAATTCAAGTTGGATATCAATATCCCAAACTCAAATCACTTTGAATACTTACAACCATATCAAATCAAATTTACATTAATCAAAATTAAAAAAAATCTAGACTCGATCCTGCAGGGTTATCCTAATAATCAACAGTTATATATACAGCCCCAAGCAGTTAATATTTGATCTCAAGCAGTTGATATATGAATCTCAAGCAATTGATATATTTGAAATTTAAAGTGCTCAACAGATTGCATTAAATAAATAAACAATCAATCAATTCTAAACTAGCAAACAGCATGCAGTGAAAACTCGAAAACCCGTCACACAACAGAAAAGTAAACACCGGCCTAGCCTAAAACTAGAGTCGGTTGTCCTAGCAAACCATCTATAGTGTGTGAGGTAGGTCGTGTGGTTTGGATATATCCTAAATAGGATCATTAGATTGAAGTTGATTAAGGTTCTGGTTGGTTGAAAGGCTTAAGGGGTTTAAATTTGAGTTTAAGTATTAATGGCTTGAAGTTAATTTTAAAATTGATTATTAATTATTTGTTGAATACCACCTTTGTTTCACACCGAGGCCGTGAAGTTTATTTCACCTTCCTTGGGGCTAAGTTAATAGCCTCGTAGGCCTGGGTTACCCAGTGGTACCCGATATAATTAAGTGATTTGATTTGATTAAAATTTGAAAGTTAATGAATTTTAATTAAAAGTGTTTGGTTGCTGATTTTTAAAGTTTGATTCATTTGAGTTTGCCATTAATCGATTCGTGGCGTTGTGCCACCAGGCTCGAGGAACCAGCCTCCTTAGGACACTTAGCCCCGCAGCCCGGAGTAGTCCAGCCGATAAACCAAATTAATGTAGTTGAATTAGAGGTTTTAAAAGGTTAAATAATTAATGATTAATCTATTTTAAGGTTTAACACCCCTTATAATCCATTCGTGGCGTTGTGCCACCAGGCTCGAGGAACCAGCCTCCTTAGGACACTTAGCCCCGCAGCCCGGAGTAGTCCAGCCAATAAACTTCATCTTTAGGATGGTTGTTGTGTTTTAAAAGGTTTGTTGAATGTTTTAAACATTAAGTTAACATTTTCTGGAATTTTAGAATAATTTTGAATTTTATGAATTTTGAATATTTTAATGATTTAATTAAGGGGTTGAAACTTGACTTTTTGATTAAGTTCAAATTCTGGAATGTTTGTATTTTATTAAAATACTAGACCTTACTACGATCAGTTAGAAGGTAAGTACGTTGAAATCGGATTTTTCTACATTTTATTACGAAGGTTTGAAGTTTTGAACTAAATTTGAACTAGATTTGACCGGTTTGTTGACTTTTTGAAATATTACAGATTTCTGGAGTTTAAGATTTTTAATAAATATTAGGCATTAATAGGAGTTGAATGCAAGTGAGTTTGCTCAATTTTGATTTTTCTGGAATTAGTTATGAAGGTTTGAAGTTTGGGTAATTATTGAATTTTTGGAAATTACTTAATTAGAGGGGTCTTTTTGTGATTTTTCTCCAAATGAGTCCCAAACTCCTTGAAATCAACTCCAAAGGTCAGAAATGACCTAAGGAGAGATTTCCAAGTGTTTGGAAAATTTTTGGAATTTTTAATATTTTTTAATTAATTATATTAATTAAATATTGATTTTCACTTAAAATTAGATTAAGGTTCCAATTGCTGTCAAATAATTTTGGTTTTAATTTTCATGGGTTAAGGGTTTAATTATGATCAGTTAGAGGGGTTGGTCATAATTTTTGGATTCAAGATGTATTTATTACATTTTTTAGAAGTTTTGAGGCCTTAATTAAGGGTTAATCTTGACATGTTTAACTTTTTAACTTCCTGAACTCCAAATTGAGTGAAATTTGGACCTAAGGTGTAAAATGTCACTAAGTTTAATGTCCTCAAGTTTCACCCCTATTGGGTGTGTATAGAATTTCCTAGGATTTTTCTAAGTTATCTAGACCTTGTCCTTGATTATTGTCCCTAGGTGGCACTAGAGTTCAATTGGGTCTAAATCTCTGTTCATCTAACCCTTGGACATACACAAACACACCACAGAAATTAGGAATCCTAATTCTACCAATTTGGAGAGTTATGAATTTTCAAAGTTTTGGGTCCAAAATGGACCCATTGCTTTGTAAATTCATCCCATAACAATCCAGTAGACATCCTGAGCTAAGAAAATTACAGGTAATGCCTAAGATGTCCAAAATTGTTTCACCAAAATTTTAACATCATTTGACCACTGGATGGGAAGAAAATTGAGAAAATTGGATTTCAAATAAACCCATATTTCTCAAAAACCAGTGATCAAAATATGTTAAATTTGATTTCAATAAAAACTAGAGATCAAGAGCTTTCCAACAAGCCCTAAAACACTAATTTTGGTGAAAAATTGGATTTACCATGAATTTTAGAAGTTCTGGGCATTTAAAATGATTTTTAAATCAATTTTGAGTCAAATCGGCCGCCGGCGCCGCCAATCCAATCATTGGCAATGATTGGCTGGACGGCGGCGCTGCGCCACGGCCTTGACACGTGGCGTGATCCTGTGTGGTCACTTAACCACGTAGGCAGGAGCAGCAGCCGTCCGATCGGATCAAACGGGATCCGATCCGAGCGCCCAGACGGCGCCACGTCACCCGCGCGGTCTGGCCAGGAGACCCGGGTTCGAATCCCAGGTGAGGCGCGCGGGTTCTAGATCTGATCTGGACCGTCCGATGATCAATCGGACGGTCATGATCTACCGAAATTGGAGGTTTTTAAATGCCTATATCTTCTAAAATACTTAACCAAACTTGATGAAAATTGAAACATAGATTGATGGTAGCCTAAACTTACAATGTCTGGAGTTTGGAGGCTCCATACATTGTATTTTGGCTACAGTTTCAAAATAAAGTTTAAACTTAAAACTAGAATAACTTACAATCTAGCCGATGGATTTTTGATTTCCTGGGCTCTTTGGAAAGCTGGAGATGTCCTCTTCAACTTTGCTGAAGACACCATGAGCTGAATCTTCCTATATTGGAAGTTGTGGTTGAAACACTTGATTCTCTCTCTAAGAACCTCTCTCTTCTCCAATTGGGTTTTGGGGCTAGGATCCAAGGGGGGAAGGCCTGGAAGAGCTAGAGGAAGGTCTGGAGAGGATTTTAGAGAGTGTTTGAATGCTGGAGGAGCTCTGGAAAAAAAAGTTTTAGTGAGAGGGTGTTGAGATGAGAAATGGAGGCTCTCCTTAGGGTTTTGCCCTATTCAAGTTTCTCCAACTTGAATGGAGGGCTGGGATGAATTAGGGGAGCTCCTAGATGCTGCCACATGTCCATGGAGTGGTTGGAAAGCTGGGATCAAGGACACAAGGACATGTGAGGTGGAAAGGGTCAATGGTCCCCACTTAAGCACATGGAATGATTTGGGGCCATTAGATTTAGATCTAAAGGCTGGAGTAAACCCTAGGAGGCTTCTAGAGTGGCTCAAAGCTGCTGGAATGAGCTGGAGTGGTTTGGATTAAAGAAAATTAGGTTTAAGAGGGGTTTTGACTCTCTTTGACCACCCCAAGAGGTTGATTTGACCCTTTGACCAGTCCACTTGCCATGTGGACTGATGAGGTGGCATTGGAGGATGTCATGGGTGTTGGAGTGTTGAATTAGAGATGACTTAAGGTTTGGAAATCAAGGCTTGAATGTTTAAAAGGGAATTTCAAGTGGATTGACCAAGTATTGTTGTGTTGACTTGGTCAACTAGACCATGATTCCAAGTTTGACCAAGTCAAACTTAATGTAATTTGAATTTAAGTAAGTTTGAATGGATTTGATTTAAGTTTTGAGATGGGTTTGAGAGCTTGAATGGGTTAGAAAGATCAAATGGGTTGAAGTGACCCATTTGAACTCCTAAGGGCTCATTAGGTCGATCCTGGTTGACTTAGTCAACCGGGTGGGTCTAGGGTCTAGAAATAGGTTCAATCAATTTGAAATGATATTTGGAGACCATTAGAGGTGGTCCCAAGGTCTGGGGAGGTCAATTCGGTCAAAATGGTCGTTTTGACCCTTAAGGGCATGTTTGGTCAACCTGGGTTGACTTGGTCAACCAGGTTGACCCAGGGTCTGGGTTTGGGTCGAACAGGTTTCAAATGACATTCCAAGACTAATGGAGGTGGTTCCATGGTCTGGGGAGGTCATTTGGGTCAAAACACCCATTTGGACCCTTAAGGGGTCACTTGGGTCAACTAAGTTGACTTGGTCAACCAGGTTGACCCAGGGCTTGGAAATGGGTCCAACAGGTTTCAAATGACGTTTCGAGACCAATGGAAGTGGTTCCATGGCCTGGAGAGGTCATTTGGGTCAAAACACCCATTTGGACCCTTAAGGGGTCATTTGGGTCAACTAAGTTGACTTGGTCAACCAGGTTGACCCAGGGCTTGAAAATGGGTCCAACAGGTTTCAAATGACGTTTCGAGACCAATGGAAGTGGTTCCATGGCCTGGAGAGGTCATTTGGGTCAAAAGGCCTATTTGGACCCTTAAAGGGTCTCTTAGGTCAACTAGGTTGACTTGGTCAACCAGGTTGACCCAGAGCTTGGAAAGGGGTCCCACAAGTTTGGTTTGATATTTGAAACTTGCTGGAGGTGGTTGCGTTCAATTCGGAGTTCATTTGGTTTGAAATCACCGTTTGAGCCCCATAGGGGTATTTTGGTCATTTTGACCCATGGTCAACTAGGGGTCAAACTAGGTCAATCAAAATGCAGTTTACTGCTCAGTGAGTCATAATTAAAGGTCTGGAAGTAATTATAGGCTTTGAAGAGAGCTCTAAGGTCAAAATCCACTGGATGGCAGATCCAGTGGCATAGGCCGTAAATATTTGAAGGTTTTACAGCCTTTGGATTTTGATTAAGTTTCTGGGGTTAGAGACCTCGGAATGGGCTCAAATTTGGAGGGTTGCCTCCAGAAACATGTCCCATCAGTATGCAACTGACAGACTCTGAATCGGAGGTCAATTGATTGATTTTGAAGTGTTTGAAAATTTGCTGAAAAAGGCTTTAAGACAATACCTTTTGGCTTTCGGTTTTGAGTCTAAATTTTTTGAATTTGATCTGGATTTGATTGAAATTTGAATTGAATTAAGGTCTGGATTGACTTGAGATCTAAATTGATCCTAAGGTCTGGAATCTAGAAGAGTCCTAGGGTCTAGAGTAGATCCTAGGGTCTAAAGTCTAGAAGGCTCCTAGAGTTTGGATTGATCTGGAGATTGAATTGATTTATGGTCAGGTTTGATCTGGGGTTAGGATTGGCCCAAGTGACCTCATACAAAAATGAGGTCAACACACCTCTACCAGTAAATCCCTCAGGACGTGGAGGAACAGTCCTCGGTCTTCCTGCTGCTGAACCAACAGGTCTGACGAAGCCCTCAGATCGCTGCTCAAATCCCATCTGTGGACATTCCGCAATCCTATGTCCCGGCTGACCACATCTGAAACAAAGACCAGCTATCCTGTAGCACTGGCCATGGTGTCGCCGTCCACAACTTTGGCACACAGGTGCCGTACTGACAGATCCAGAACTAGTCGTACTGGTAGCAGTACCAGACGATCCTCCGCTCCTTCTGGAATCTCCAGATCCAGAACCAGGAACAAATCTCCTCTTCCCAGAGGAACCACTGCCAGAAGTATCACCTCCAAACCTCTTCCTACTCGCAGTCCACCGCTGCTGAGTAGTCGTCATGTCGTTCTCAATCAGACGAGCTCGCTCCACAAGCTCAGAGAAATCAGTAATCCTGAACGGTATCAAAGGCTGCCTCAAAGTGTCTCGTAAACCTCTCAGAAATCGGTAACACCTCTCAGCAGAAGTGCTAACCAGCTGCGGAGCGTACCTGGCTAATGCAGTAAACTCAGCCTCGTACTGCATCACCGTCTTGTTCCCCTGAACCAGCCTCAGAAAACTCTCCTGCATCTGCTGTCGTGCAGAAGGGGGAACAAACCAGTCTCTGAACACTTCAGTGAACTCTTCCCAAGTGATCAAAGAGTTCAATCTACCCTGAAATCTGGCTGCCTGCTGGCCATCCCACCAGTGCTCAGCCTCTCCGTCCAACAGAAAAACTGCTAACGGAACCTTCCTGTCTGCAGGACACTGCATTCCGTCAAAAGTCTTCTCTAATCTCCTCAGCCACTCCTCAGCAGCTCTGGGCTCAACAGCGCCCTCAAACCTCGGAGGCTTCAACCTCAAAAATAACTGCAGGTGTCGATCAATATCCTCAGATCTAACAGTAGAAGCTCTGCTCTGGGTCTCGCTCATCATCTGAGCAACAAGTGACGCAAACTGTGACAGCGTGTCAGCACCGACCACTGGGGCTGTACTCCCCACTGGTGCTGCCTGATCATCACTCTGACCGTCTGTCATGTCTGGGTCTGGCTGATCCATACAGAAAAATCCAGAAAATCCGGAAAACTATCACAAAAACAACACAAAATAACACAATAAAAAGCCAAACGACCCAAAACTACCTCCCAGACAGACTTACTGATCACATCCTAGAGCTCTGTTTTACAATCCAACCTGTTTCCAAAACCAGTGCTCTGATACCACAAAAGCTTGTCACGACCCGACCCGACGGGGACGGATCCCGCCCGAGCCGGATCGCGACGAGAGCTCGCTAAACTTGCTTATCCAGGATCTGGCTTTGGATTAGGTTACTGAACTGATCTTCCAAATTCTTAACTCAACAGAAACACACAGAACAACAGAGCTACTAAAAACATCAAATGCAGCGGAACAAAACATCTATCTTTTCATTTCCTCAAAATAATCATCTACACAACAGTACATGGCTTTCAACAGAAAGAAAGACAGAACAGGAAAGCCATGACTGTACAAAAAATCAAAAGTACAAAAGTACCTAATCGGATCAGACTCTGAAACTAATCCTGGACCTCCTTGCCCTTCCCAGAACCTGAAAACCACCAGAAAGCAAGGGTGAGCTCAACAGCTCAGCAAAGCAACAAACCACCAATCAAAATTCTCAGAAACCAAAACCAAATTCATCAGACAGAAATCAGATCAGAAATTGAAACAGAATCGGAAATCAGAACTTATACGGACAGATATCAAATCAGAATCAGAATCGTACAGATCAGATCACAGAACAGAATAAACTCAGCACATATCAGAATCATACAGAAATCAGAATCAGATAATAGCGGATATCAGATATTTAATTCATAGCTAAATGTGCCCCCGGCACCAGGATAATAGCTGAGTAATTAATAGCTAAACTAAACTGAACAGAATCACTACGGATTCTAACCCTTATGTCTCCCTTGTGCTCACGGCACCAAAAATTCGCTGAATAATTAATAGCTAAGCTAAATGTGCTCACGGCACCTGAATAATAGAATTCACGGATCCGGAATATAACTGATATTTCTCCAACTTGAGCTCATCTAAATTTCCCGTTTCACTAACTGAATCTCATAGGATCCAGGCCCCTTATAGCTCCCTTTTTATAGCTTATACACATAGCATTTCAAATCAGAAGAAATCCGGACATTTCAGAAATTACCCGAAAATCGGGCAGCACAACGGCAGTATACAGAATTTACACAAAAATTCCTGCAAAGAAAATTTACCGAATTCGCACAGAACATAGATAATCACATTCCAGAACATTTATTCTACTGCACAGAGAATTTACGATTTCACAGAAAATTCCGGTCGACTAAAAACACAGTCGAATCAAAAACACCCGGACGAAAATCTTCAAAATATAGTCAAAACGTGCACACCCGGCACGGCAACGATATACAGAAACTTACGCGGTAAAAACTGAACCAATCAAAAGATACGGACGAAAAACCGTAACAAAAACGAAATCCGGACAGAAAAATACCGCCAACCGCGACGGAACTGAAAATTGAGAAAGACGGAATGTGCCTTACCTCGAGCACAGCAAATTCTTCAACATTCACTTCGATCGAAAACGGCTCCGCGTCTTCCCGAAATCAACTTTTCCAAAATCCTCTTTTTCTCTCTCCTCAGACGAAAAATCAGATATTTTTATAAAAATCTTTTTCTCTCTCTTCAAATGAGCTGATTTGCCTTAAATCTTCTTCAGATCGGCCTGGACGATCAGACCAAAATCCCATCGTCCAGGGACGATTTTTCAGGACGATGTTTACTATTCATAGGCGATAAAAACCCCTACTCACTGACTTGTGCCATCCACTGATCGTCCCGGGACGATACCTCGATCGGCCTGGACGATCCCTACAGGAAATCACTTAGAGCAAATTCTGGGCAAAACTGGAACTGAAAATACACTGATCGTCCCAGGACGATCCCAGATCGTCCTGGACGATACTGGAGCAGTTGGTGATATTACAGTGGTCTTCCAAGGAAGGTCCTGAAGTTCCTTCTCTAATATTATTATACCCCCAGGATAAAAAGAGGAGGATGTTTGACGTCCCTGATTCATGGAAGGATTCTTGGATTGGTGTGAGTTGGAGTGGGAGACTTCCAAATTTTGAATGCTACGCCTGTTGGCCATCGTAGTAACACTTAAAATTGTGGAATAATGTTTCCCACAGATGATGCCAAACTGTTGCAGGCTAAAATAGACGTGGCGATAGAGTCAGAAAGTATTCGTCTTAGCGTTGTACATATATTCTGCACACAAATAGAAGATGAAAGAACACCATGATTTTTACGTGGAAAATCCTGGAAAAGGAAAAAAATCATGGGGTCACGCCTAGTTGAAAAAGTTCCACTAGTGTTTGCATGAGATACAAGAGACTGACTCATCCGTAAAAGTTAGGACGATCATATTACAATGAATCGCTTCTGGATTGAAATCAAGTTACAATGTCGGGCAGAGTTCTGGCGTCACATGGAAGTCTGGCAGAATTCCAGCGTCGTTTGGAAGTCTGGCAGAATTCCGACGTCGTTTGGAAGTCTGACAGAATTCCGACGTCGTTTAGAAGACGGGCAAAATTCCTGCGTCGTTTCGAAGTCAGGCAGAATCCCGGCATCGGTGGTCGAGGAGGAGTTTCTTCCCTCCTATTATTCCTCTCTTCTCTTCTTCTTCTTTTGGGTCTCCTCTCAAGAGAAATGAGAGGTTATTTATAGTTTTTTGGGGATGGCATGACCCGTAAATAGGAAGAGGATCAAAGGCAAAGGTGGAGTGGTTCGGATGGACGGTCGAGATTGAATCCTTTGATTGTGGGCTATTTATCAGACATTTGAAGGTCTTAACGATATTGGAATTCAACGATCTTGGGCTCGTTGGATTCGTCTCGTCGAGCTGCTCGATTCGACTATAAGAAGGTCATGTTTCAAAATCATTTGGTAACTCAATTTGTGGTTCAAACTTTCGAACATCGCTTTGGGTCCTTGATTTGGACTCATTTGGGCTCGGATTGAGTCGAATTTGGTGTCATTAGGTTTGTATTTCCGAGACGCTCTATTTGATGGTAAGTTTGCTGAAATAAGAGTTCAGATGATCCTATATTTAATTTTTGAAGTTTCCGGCTTGATTTTGCCTTGAGATTCATGCCCGATCAAGATAATTTTTTGATGATATATATATATATATATATATATATATATATATATATATATATATATATATATATATATATATATATATATATATATATATATATATATATATATATATATATATATATATATATATATATATATAAGTTTGGTTTAGCTTTTATAATTTAAACATCTTTTATATATATATATATATATATATATATATATATATATATATATATATATATATATATATATATATATATATATATATATATATATATATATAAGTTTGGTTTAGCTTTTATAATTTAAAAAGATGTTTTAAAAGATAATCTTTTTATTTATAGATGAATTATAATTTCTCAATTCAAGAAATCTTTATCTCAATTTTATTTAAAATGAATAATTATTTTAAAATTGATATGTTGTAAGAAAATTCACTTGATTAAGCATATTTGAATCTTGATGTATATTTGAATGGACAATCATGATTATCAGGAAATAAAGGGGGCAATGGAGGTCGAGAGGCAATGCATCAATAGTGGCAGTCAAATGAAGGGCCAATGATGACAATGGTGATCAAGTTTCATTTGATTGAAGGAAGTAGGCATTCATGTTGCCAGGGGCGGACAATTATGAATAGCTCAATAGAGGGGGTTGGTTGATGTGCCGATGGTAGCAGTGCAATGACATATTGATAATGCCAATTGAGTAGAGGTTTGATGGAGATGAGGCTTTGATGTTTCCTTGAAGATGGGGTTGAAGAGAGATATCGTATAGAAGTGGTCTAGAAAAATTCATAAAAGATATTTGACATATCCGAGATTGCTTGTTAAAATATTATTAGATGGCGTTAACCAGTCGAGATAAATTCATTGTGGATTTTTGACATATCAGAGATTGTTTGTCAGAGTGTTACTCAATGATGTTAATATATGGTTGGGAAAGTCCTCTATGGTTGACGGCCAGGTGGTGGTCCGGTGGTGGTTGACAGAAGTTCACCGGTGATAGTGCTTAGTATTAGCAGAAATAGAATTTTCTATTCCATTGTTTCATTATTTACAGCTTTAACATTGTAATTCCTATATATATGTCACTGTATCACTCTAATATGATATCAGATATTCTATTTCTTTATTTTCCCTTCTTCTTCGTTTTTCGCCTGTGTTCTGTCTCTCTGGCTTCACTAACATGGTATCAAGAGCTAAGTAAAGAGATCAAGAACCCATGGATCCTCTCTCTCCGATCACCTCCTCCTCCTCCACGCAAACCGGCATCACTAACATGGCTGCCGGCATCCCACCCAATATCAAGTTCCTCGTCTCCAACATCAAGAACCTTGCTCCTCATCATCTCACGCCGGACAACTACCCAATTTGGCGGATTCAACTACTGCAACAATTCACTGCGAACGGATTCGCTGGTCACCTCCTCGGCACCGCCCCACCTCCCTCCGACACCACGTCTGCAGATCACGCCCAATGGCTACTCATTGACAGCAACCTCCTCTCCACCCTTTTCTCCACGGTATCACAAACAATTCTACCATACATAATCACGTCCACGATCGCTCATGAGGCTTGGACTGTTCTTGAGTGTCGACTGCAACCAACCAGCAGATCTCGAGTAATTCAGCTCAAGAACGAGCTCTACCGCACGCAAATGAAGGACCTCACCGTCCAACAATATCTCACACGAATCAAGCAACTCGTGGACAATATCTCGGCATCCGGCTCCAAGATCGAACCCGAGGATATCATCCTTCACATACTCAACGGACTCCCCTCAACATACAACTCCTTCAAATCTACCATCAGGAACTCCCTTCTACCGATCGATCTTGACACCTTCTACGCTCTCTTGTGCAACGAAGAAATACATCTTCAACAAGAAACTCTTCAAGAACAGCAAAATAGCATCAACCCGTCGGCACTCTACGCAGCCCCATCCAATTCTTCTCGTTACCGCAACAACAACAACCAGAAATCAAGCAAACCGAAATACCAAACACCCAACACAGCAACTTCGTCCACTGCCCCTACCCAGCTACCGCAATCTAGACCGCTGTGTCAAATCTACGGCAAAATCGGGCACATCGCCCTCAACTGCTGGCATCGCAATAACCCGAAGTATGCTCCAACCGATACTCGTCAACCCCGGGCACTCTTTGCCAACCTCGCCACCCCAGTCAGTCAAGATTGGATTCTTGACTCCGGTGCTTCATCCCACCTAACGCCGGACGCCAACAATCTCTACTATCCAACGACTTACCAAGGATCGGACACAATCTCTACGGCAAATGGTAAATCCGTTCCCATCAACAGCACCGGTCAAGGTCTCCTTCCCTTGTCGGAAAGCGCTCGTAAGTTGAAACTCAACAACCTTCTTCACGTTCCCTCTTTAACACACAATCTTATTTATGTTTCTAAACTAACCTCTGATAACTATGTTTCTATTTCATTTGACAAAAATGGTTTTGTGATTAAGGACTCTCAGGATCAACGACCACTGCTTCATGGTCGTCTCCATGACGGTCTCTACCACATTAGCACAGCACCGACTCAAAAGGACATGGCTCTCACGGTCACAGCTCAAGCTTCGCCTAATTGGCACTCTCGCCTTGGACACCCGAACAAAGACACAAATTCTCCTCTCTCGGCTATTCCCGAACATTAAAAATGTTCATCATTCCTTTTCTTGTAACGCTTGTAACCAGGCCAAGAGCCACAAACTTGTATTCAATAAAAGCATTACGAATTCTCTTGCACCTTTTGATCTAATTCACACGGATGTTTGGGGACCCTCAACGGTCATCGCTACTATCTTCTTTTCATCGACGACTACTCAAGATTTTCCTGGATATATTTTTTACACACCAAAAACGAAACGCTGAACATGTTCAAAAATTTTTGCAATTTAATCAAAACACAATACAACAAGACTCCCAAAGTGCTTCGCTCTGATGGTGGGGGCGAGTTCACTAGCAACGCCTTTCAATCCTACCTTCAAGAATCCGGCATCGTACAACAACTTACCTGCCCTCACACGCCAGAGCAAACCGGTCTCGCTGAACGTCGCCACCGACATCTTCTTGATCTAACCCGTGCACTTTTACTCGAATCCGGTCTTCCTCATAAATTCTGGGCATCAGCTGTTTCCACTGCTCACTACCTACTAAACCTTCTTCCCTCCAAATCAATCGCAAACCAAATTCCAATCCAGCTACTCACTGACATTACACCATCGTACACACATCTCCGAACTTTTGGTAGTCTATGTTACCCCTGGCTCAGGCCCTACTCAACGGACAAATTTGCTCCACGGTCGCACCCTTGTATTTTCATAGGTTACTCTCCTAAACACAAAGGGTACCTATGTTACAACAATGTCACTGGCCGAACACACGTTTCTCGTCACGTCACCTTTCACGAGAACATTTTTCCTTACAAATCTGCATCTTGCTCTTCACCCGAAGCCTCTCATCCATCCCACACACACATACCACCACTCCTCCTGACTCCATCCTCAACACCTACACAAACCTCCACTAATAACAGTGCATCCAATTCGCCGTCTATTCAGACTTCACCCACTCCGGCCCATCAAACCCCCTCGGTTGAACTCATTTCTTCCAATCCCGACATCAGCTCGTTACCTCCCACTATCCAACCTGTTATGCAAGGTCACCCAATGCAAACTAGGCTGAAATCGGGAATCCAGAAACCCAAGCAAATATTTAACCTCCTAGCTCACAACCACACTTCAGACATTCCTCATACCTACACTTAAGCACTCAAAACTACACACTGGCGTGCAGCAATGCAAACCGAAATTGACGCTCTGCAGCAACAATCCACCTAGACCCTCGTACCACCACCCGCCGACAAGCCCATCTTGGGCTGCAAGTGGACCTACAAAATTAAAATGCTTCCTAACGGACAGGTGGATCGCTATAAAGCACGGCTGGTCGCTCTCGGCTACAACCAACAATTCGGTGTCAATTATAACGAGACATTCAGTCCCGTTGCCAAGATGACTACAATTCGCCTTCTACTTACGCTGTCCTTACACCGCGACTGGCCGGTATACCAACTCGACGTCGCAAACGCTTTTCTCCACGGAGATCTACCTGAAGTCATCTTCATGCGCCAACCTCCGGGGTTTACCGATCCTGCACATCCACATGCAGTATGTAAACTACAAAAATCTCTATACGGCTTGAAGCAAGCACCGCTCCTATGGTTCCAAACTCTCACCACCTTCCTTCAACAACAAGGCTTTCGGTTTAGTCGTTCCGATCCCTCCCTCCTTCTCTTTACTCAAGACAATATTCAAATATACATACTCATTTACGTTGATGATTTCTTGATTACAGGGAACAATGAACCTGCGATTCGTCATCTCCTCAATCAACTCCAAAAGCAATTCGCACTAAAACAACTTGGCCACATTTCCCTCTTTCTCGGCATACAGGTGACCCGCTCCAAACATAGCTATTTTCTGTCTCAAGAACATTACGCTACTAAGATTCTCAATGACGCAGGATACAAAGATTGCAAACCTGCTCCAACTCCGATCACGCCCACGACAAAACAGAAAGCTCCGAACCTGTCACCGTTTCCGGATCCCACTCTCTTCCGCCGACTTGCAGGATCTCTTTAATACCTCACGATCACTAGACCGGACATCGCCTTCGCTGCTAACCAAGTCTGCCAACATATGCAATCTCCTACCGAACAAGATTTCAAAGCATTAAAAAGACTTCTCTGCTACGTAAAAGGCACTCTATCCCATGGTCTACCGATCACTCTCGGGTCACTCGAGTTTCAGACCTACTCAGACGCCGACTGGGCATCCGACAACACCGACCGGAAATCCATCTCCGGTTTCTGTACCTTCCTTGGCCCCAATCTTCTCTCTTGGACAGTAAAGAAACAGGTGACCGTGGCCAAATCCTCGACTGAAGCAGAATACCGGTCACTCTCCGTAGCTGCTTCAGAAGTGATATGGCTTCGACGACTCGCATCCGAGCTTAACCTCCTGCAATCCTCACCAACAGTCATCTACTGTGACAACACCTCGGCAATGGCTATCGCCAAAAACCCGGTGTTTCACGCCAGGACGAAGCACGTTGAGATCGACTATCACTTTATTCGTCAAAAAATAAGCTCCGGCCAGATTGCACTCGAGCACATTTCCTCGACGGATCAAATTGCCTACATCTTCACGAAGCCATTTGCAATCTCACGGTTTACCGAACTACGTCACAAATTAAACATTCGTCCAAACGAATGCTTAATTTGAGGGGGAATATTAGCAGAAATAGAATCTTCTATTCCATTGTTTCATTATTTACAGCTTTAACATTGTAATTCCTATATATATGTCACTGTATCACTCTAATATGACATCAGATATTCTATTTCTTTATTTTCCCTTCTTCTTCGTTTTTCGCTTGTGTTCTGTCTCTCTGGCTTCACTAACACTTAGGTAGAACTCTAGGATCATTGAAATTTCATAGCTCTTTCCAATCTCCTGCCAAAAGGTCCAAGCCCCCTCCTTCATGAAGAGAGTATGAGCCAATTTATAGATTTTGTGAGTGACACGCTCTATAAATATGAAAAAGATCCAAGGTAAAATTGGAATGATCAATTAGACGACTCACATTGATTCTCTCGATCATAGTGTTCATCAAGGATTTGAGTGTCATAATAATTTCGGAATTAAGTGATTCTAACCTCGTTGGATTCGTCTCATCGAGTCACTCAATTCAACTATAAGCATGCTATATTTGGATATCATTTTGCTATCCACTTTATGCTTTAAACCTTCTAAATGTCCTTCAACCCCTCAATTTAGACCATTTGAGCTCAAATTAAACTTATTTTGGTGTCATTGAGTTTGTTTGTTCGAGACGTTTAGTTTGCCTATAAATTTGCTGAAATCAGAATTTAGATTATCCAAATTTAATTTTAGAAGTTTCTCACTTGAATATACCTCCTCAAGATTCGTATTTAATAAAGATAATTTTGGTGAGTTTCAAGTTATTAAGAATAGCTAAACTGCGGTTCTATTTCTAAATTTATCAAACATTTAATTTTGGCTCTAAATAATAAACAAACAAAAAAATTTTGCCCTGTGAGAAACGAATTTTTATTGCGTCCTCCCACCTGACGTAGAGATACGTCCTCCCACCTCTAAAAAACTCAGTTTTTGCTCGGTATTGCTAGCTATTATTTGGTATTAACGAAGAATATCATCATGTGAAGACAAATACCAAGTTATACCGAGCTATACCGAGCAATACCGAGCTATACCGAGCAATACAAAAAAATACCTAGTTTTTCCTTGAAAAAACTTGGTATTGCTCGGTATAGCTCGGTATTGCTCGGTATAGCTCGGTATAACTTGGTATTTGTCTTCACATGATGATATTCTACGTTAATACCAAATAATAGCTAGCAAAAACCGAATTTTTTAGGAGTGGGAGGACGTATCTCTACGTCAGGTGGGAGGACGCAATAAAAATTCGTGAGAAACGCGGAAAAGACGTTGTCCAAGGTCCAAACCACGAGCACGTGCTTTATTTATTTATTAAACAAGCTTAGTCTGAATTGAAGAAGGTGTCCAGTTTCCTTCTCCATGACGTTTCATATCGCAGTTGTTTATGATTTTCTTCCCATTTCTTTTGGTACGCGTAATGTTTCATTCTTCTGTCTTGAACAGATCCGGTTCGGTTGCAGGCTGGTTGTTGCGGTGTTGCCGGTTGGACTATCTTAAACAAATCAAATGAAATTTTAAGAGAGAGAGAGAAGGACACGAACACAGATAGTGTCAAAATAGGTCTGAATCCTTTTTATATCAGTCCGACCGATTTAATAAACATGTCAAAAAGTTGATCCCCAAACTTGATTGGTAGTAACTCGGATGACTCAAACCTAACCTGATTACCCGTTTCAATTAATAAAAATATCACTATCAACTATAGAGTTTAGATTACTTGATCAAAAATAACAAGTCATATGAACGAGCAAAAGAATTTAACGAAAAACAATAAGAATAAACAAGTCACTTTCGGATCAAATTTTGGTTCGTAGGTTAATTGAAATTCAGCTTGTTTAATAAACGATTCGAAAATTGGAACTCAAATCAAACTTGTTTATTAAATGGATCAACTATAACCCTAATTTTTTTGTTCGGTCTAAGTTGGATTTTTTATTCGGGTCATTTATTGACACTCTTAGACACAACTAACAATAACATATATGGACACATAAATGGGATGTGAACAAAGATCGAGACACATCTATTATTGAAATTATAAGAAATAGATATGCATTGGACATTTTCATATTTTAAAATTAAAAAAATGCATATAAATTAAAAGAAATAAATAAACTTATAGAATTATAGCAATGCTCATTATTTTTATTGTGTGTTGCAAATACACATAAAAATATACACAAGATATCAATATCATAGCTTACACAAATGACATATAAAATCATAAAATGAAAACTGAAATGGTATATTATTTGAAATTTATCTGATTAATGATGGTTTGTATTGTAATAAACTTATATTATTGTTGCGTCCTGGAATATTAACGATGGTAGAGAAATATGAAGTTTAATGTCTTAGCATTGTACGATAATCTAGGACGCATACAAATAAGAGATAGGGTGTAGCGTTCATAAGAGACATAAGAGTTTTTACGTGGAAACCCCTGAAAAGGAGGAAAAATCACGTAGCCTGACCTAGTTTGAATGAATTCAAGAGTATTTGCAGTCGATTACAAATGAGGCCTTTCCTTGGGAGAAGACATTAGCTTGATGTTACAAATGTACATCATATAGAGCTTATTAAAATGTGGGAGTTATAATAATCAACATAGGCATGCTTGTTTGGTAGGCAGGACCATAGTCGATAGGATAGAGGTCAGAAAGATCATAGTAGGTAGAAGACCGGGGTCAGAAAGACTATTATTTGACAATGGAGGTTAAAAGGACCGTAGTAGACGACGGAGGTCGGAAGGACAATAGTCGACATAAAACAGGGGGTCCAAAAGATCGTAATTGGTAGGAGACCGGGGTCAGAAAGATCATTGTCTTATGATGTAGGTCGGAAGGACCGTAGTAGGCGACGAAGGTCAGAAGGACCGTAGTCGACAGGAGATAGGGGTCCAAAAGACTGTAGTAGTAGGGCGGTGCTCTGGTACAACTCTAGGTATCAGGTGGTGGCTCAGTAGAAGTTCAAGCCTCAGGTGGTGGTCTGGTAGAAGTCCGGGCCTCAAGTGGTGGTCTCGTAGAAGTCCGGGCCTTAGGTGGTGGTCCGGTAGAACCGTAGAACTTTGGGTGTTAGGTGGCGGTTTGGTAGAACTTCGAGCCTCAAGTGGTTGTCTGGTAGAAGTCCAGACCTCAGGTGGTGGTTCGAAAGAAGTCCGGGCCTCAAGTGGTGGTCCGCAGAAGTCTGGGCCTTAGGTGGTGGTCCGATAGAACTCCTGGCCTCAGGTGGTCGTCCAACAGAAGTTCGGGCCTTAGGTGGTGGTCCGGCAAATTTCCGGGTGTCAGGTGATGGTCCGGCAGAGCTTCGTGCCTCAGTTGGTGCTTCGGCAGAAGTTTGGGCGTCACGTGTATGCCCGGCAGAGCTCAGAGCCTCAAGTGGTGGTCTGGTAGAGCTCAGAGCCTCAAGTGGTGATCTGGCGGAACTCCAAGCGGTGGTCGAGGAGGAGCGAGGAGGCAAGGGTGATCTCTGATCTCTCTCTTGCTCTCTTGCTTGGAGCCTCCCTCTCAAGAGGAAGGAGGGGTTTATTTATAGATTTCCTAGAGTGGCATGACCCATAAATAGGTGGGAGATCAAGGGCATATAAGGAGTGGCATGGATGGATGATTGATGTTGAATCTCTTGATCGTCGACCGTTTGATGGACATTTGAATGTCTCAATAACGTCAGAATTTAGTGATCTTAGACTCATTGGATTTATCTCGTCGAGCTGCTCGTTTCGAATATAAGCACGTCATGTTTGGAATCAGTTTGGTAATCCAAATTATGGTTCGAAGCTTTCAACATCTCTTCGGACCCTTGATTTGGACCCATTTGGACTTGGATTGAGTCGAATTTGGTGTCGTTGGGTTTGTATTTCTGAGACGTTCAATTCGACTATAAGTTTGCTCAAATTGGAGTTCGGATGACCCAATTTAATTTTGAAAGTTTCCAACTTGATTTTCCCTCAAGATTCGTGCCCGATCAAGATAAGTTTTCGAGGACGTATCAAATATTATAGTTAAAAACTATTTATTTGAAGGATCCATCTCTATTCTTTTCGATTACTAAGTGTTTATTTGGGTACCTTATGCTTCAACATTGAGAGGAGAGGTTGAAATCTTCGCCTCAATGGTCATTGGGGTCGGCTTTGGCATTAAAGGAGGAAAGGATGTGTCAGACCTTAGGATCGAGCTTTGGCATCGAGAGGGAAGAGAGTTGAAGCTTACGAAGCCGACGATTTGATTCATATATGTAGCAATGTCTATTTGAACCCTACTCGACCATTTACTAGGCACCTATTTTAGGCCATCCAGGCCAATGGGCTATTCTCAATCAGTTTTTTTTGCGGCCCATGGACCTCCTTTTTCCTATGCTTAACTTTATACTAACAAGTTACAGGCCTTGCTTGGGCTTTACTAATTGTGACAAAAGATGATATCCATGAGCTATTTATTGCCCAATAGGTTGATTTTTTTTTTTTTTTTGTATTTTGAGATTTTAAATATTTCCCAATAGGTTAATTGATAGATCTCTAAGGGCATTTCCAACCAAAAAAATCATTTTTCACTCCAAAATACAGTAATATACCAATATGCAGTAACTTGTCTCCAACCGAACTCCATTTTCTAACACAAAAAAGATAATATTCATAATATATTATTTCTCATACTTTATTTTATTTTTGTAATCATATATTTATATTTAATTATGTAAAAATATTTTAATTTCTAAAAAAATAATGTGTTCTTAATTATTAATAACAAAATTTTACACATAAAATTTTAAAATTAATAACCAAATTTTCTAATTAAAAAAAAAACATAGAGCGGGTGAACAGTGCGAAAGCAAATAGCGAAAGACTTGGCGGCTGGAGCGACCGAACGACATCATACACATGCTTGACGTTCGACTGGAGAAGGCCTAAAGATCTATGACTGACCTGATGACGTAGAAGTCGCCCTGTAAAATTCAAGAACAGGAAGAGCCAGGAATGCCTTAAAGCAGAATTGAGTATATTTGCATTATACCCTCCCAGGTAATACAAGCCGGAGCTATATACCTCAACTATTAAAAAAGTGTATACCTCAGATAACCGTCTAAAAGTATAAAGTGTACTATAACGCTAAAAGCAGTAAAAGAAAATAAGTAAAATAGAAAGCGATAATTATAAGCAGAGGGTAACTAAAAGAGCTGGGTAATGATAGTCCACATCAGATTCCTCCGGGTGTGGAAGAATTCGTTTCCAACGAATGAAGACTGGTGCTAGCTTCGTCTGGAGGATAATACTTGGAGATGTTTCTTACGTTAAAGGTTGAAGAAGTCTGATAGTCTCCCTGGAGATCAATGATATAAGCATTATCATTGATTTTCCTCAGTATTGGAAAGGGGCCGATTTTGCGGGGGCTTAACTTTGAGTAAGTTCCTGTGGGGAAACGGTTCCTGTTCAGCCTGAGCATCACAAGCTCGTCGATTTGAAAAGACTGTGGACGCCGGTGAAGGTCAGCGCGAGTCTTATAGTCTTCAGACGTTGCCTGTAGCTTAGCTTTAATTTCTTCCAACACGAGTTTAAATTGCTCGGCTGTTTTTGTAGCTGCAAAACTTCGACATTTCAGCAAAATTGCAAGATCAATCAAGTTATTAGGACATTTAGTGTACACATTGCTAAAAGGAGATGGATCAGTGGCCCGGTTAGGAATAGCGTTGAAAGCAAATTCTACTTGGCTAAGTAATTCTTCCCACTGCCTCGGATGTTGTTGAACTAAGCATCTCAACATATTTCCCAGAGTGCGATTAACAACCTCTGTCTGGCCATCTGTTTGAGGATGATAAGCTGAGCTCAGTTTAATGTCGGTGTTAAGCCGCTTCCACAGCTCTCGCCAAAAGTGACTGACGAATTTGACATCTCGGTCCGAGGTTAAGCTTCTCGGTAACCCGTGGAGGCGAACTATTTCCTTGAAAAAAAGACGAGCTACATTGCTGGCATCAAACAATTTCTTACAGGGTATGAAATGTGACATCTTGGAGAAGCGGTCTACTACCACCAAAATGGAATCACTTCCTCGTTTGGTTCTCGGCAAGCCCAGGATAAAGTCAAGACTTAGATCCTCCCAAATAGAATCAGGTATCGGCAAAGGAGTGTACAACCCTGTGTTTTGACTGGTGCCTTTATAAACTTGACAAACAGGGCATCTTTCAACAAAATGAGTAACGTCACGACGTAAATGCGGCCAATACACTCGTTGTTGTAACTGAGCCAAGGTTTTATCTCTGCCGACGTGAGCAGCTAATCCACCGCTGTGAATCTCCCGTATCATGTGTTGTCTCCAGGAGGATTTTGGTATGCATAAGCAGTTAGCTTTGAATATATATCCGTGTCTCACAAAGAAATCACTGGAAGCTTGCCCTGCTAAACAGGTTTTCTAGATTTCCGAAAAGTCTTCATCATCAGCATAAAGTTCTGCAAGTATTTCCAAACTCGTGATTTCTGTTTGCAATTGAACTAAGAGAGCAGATCGACGACTTAATGCGTCTGCCGCATAGTTTAGTTTGCCCGATTTATGTTTGAACACAAACATGAATTTCTGTAGAAATACCAGCCATCGGGCATGCATTCGACTGATAGATTTTTGGCTGTTTATGTGTTGTAATGCTTGATGATCGCTGCTCAGTATAAAATCCTGATGGAGTAGATACTTCTCCCATTGTTTCAGTGCCCTGATGACAGCATAAAACTCTTGATAATAGACAGACCATTTTTGATGGGCTGGACTGAACTTCTCACTGAAAAACTCTACTGGTCGATCCTCCTGGGTTAAGACGGCACCTATACCAACTACTGAAGCATCCGTTTCGACTTGGAAAGACTTGTCGAAGTTTGGTAAAATCAATACCGAGGCAGTACTCAAAGCTATCTTGATAGATTCGAAAGCGGTTTGTTGAGCTTGAGTCCAAACAAGGGTGGACGTCTTTAGGCAATCAGTTAGAGGAGCCATAATGATGCTAAAGCCTCTAACAAATCTTCGATAAAAGTTGGCAAGCCCGTGGAAACTTCGGACGTCAAACAGAGTTTTGTGCGTCGGCCAGTCCCTAATGGCTTCTACCTTTTTGCTGTCGGCCTGAATGCCTGCAGGTGAAATAACGAATCCCAGAAAGGTAACAATAGTAGAGGCAAACTCACATTTAGACAAATTCAAAAACAATTTTTGTGAGCGAAGAGTTTCAAAAATGCTTCGAAGATGACACATATGCTCCTCGAACGACATACTGTACACAAGTATGTCGTCAAAATAGACTACACAGGATTTGCCCAAGAAATGTTTGAGAACCTCATTCATCAATCTCATGAATGTTGAAGAAGCATTGCATAACCCGAACGACATTACCCGCCACTCATACAAACCTTCTCTGGTTTTAAAGGCCGTCTTCCATTCATCCCCAGGACGAATTCTCAGTTGATGGTATCCACTCATGAGATCTAGTTTTGAGAAATATGAAGCCCCTGTCATTCGGTCCAGAAGGTCACTGAGTCTCGGCACTGGAAATCTGTATTTAACTGTGATTTTATTGATTGCTCTACTGTCAATACAAAGCCTCCATTGTCCATCTTTCTTTGGGATGATAAGAGCGGGCACAACACATGGGCTCATACTGGGTTGAATCAACTGTTTTTGTAGAAATCATCTACAATTCCTTGGAGGATAGTGTGCTCCTTGGGACTCAAACGATAATGGGGCAGATTCGGTAAACTGGCACCAGGGATCAACTCAATGTGGTGTTGAATCTATCTAAGTGGTGGTAAAGTTGCGAGTAAGGCTTGAGGTGTAACGTCTGCGTAATCTGATAACAGCTTGTGAACTTTTGGAGGCCAACTGGAGCGAGAAGCATCCTCTGTACTACGATCTTTCACCACTAGAGCTAATATGGCTTCAGTATCAGCAATCTGCTGAAGATTACGGGTAATGAAATAGGCTGCATTGGGGCTCGTTTCTTTGGCTATCCCTGTAGCTGTGGAGTGTGGAACGAGCCGTAACTTCTTGCCTTTCCATTCCAACGAATATGTATTCATTCTCCCGTCATGAATGGCTCCTGTATCAAACTGCCAAGGCCTCCCGAGAATAAGATGACAAACATCCATTTCTATGATATCACACACAACTTCACACGAATAATGTTTGCCTATGGAGAAGGCAACCCTGCACATATCTGCTACCACAATTTCCATGCCTTTCTTAACCCATCCAATTTTGTAGGGACTGGGATTGGTTGTTGTTTTGAGGTGCAAATCTTGGACTGCCGACCGTGATATCATGTTTTCTGAACACTCGCTGTCGATTAACAATTCACATACTTTACCATTGATAGTACACCGCGAACGGAACAATCTGTGTCTCTGAGACTCAACAGCTTGCCGCGGTGTCAGCAGTAACTTCTCCAAAACACATATAAGAACCTCCCCTTCATCACCTTGAACCTCTTCTTCCACAGATGGAACTTCAGTCGTCCCCAATCCATCTTCTGATTCTCCTTCCAGCAACTGTAATTGCGATCTAGTGGGGCATATATTGGACTTATGTCCTGGCTGAAAACAGCGATAACACTTAAGAGTAGTGGGTTTACTGTAGGGGTTCTCACGGAGGGGCCCTTTGAATTTCTTTTGAGGCTTCTGTTCCCCTGCGGAAGGATTACCATTACTCCTGGATTGCTGAGCTGCTGCAGGGCTAGGAGTTTTAGTTGGGTCAAGTCCTGATGTTGCGAATGCTCGATGCGGAAACTTTGTTCTGCTTCTTCGTTGTAGCTGGGCTTCAACTTTAAATGCAAAGTTAACGGCCTTAGGGGTGTCAATTTTTGACACGACACGAAACACGACCCGAACCCGACCCGAAAAAATTTGGGTTCGGGTCAACCCAAACCCGAAATGGGTCGGGTTCGGGTCAACCCAAACCCGAAACGGGTCGGGTTCGGGTTGACACGGAAACACGAAATTGACCCGAAAGTGACACAAAAGTGACACGAAAATTCAGATTTGACCCGAAAATTCGAGTTTGACCCGAAAAATGAAGATTGACCCGATTTTTGACCCGAAAACTAGCAATTTTGGGTCAATTCCGGGTCATTCGTGTCGGGTCGGGTTGACCCGGACCCGAATCGGGTCGGGTTCGGGTCCGGAAACCTGACCCGTTTTTAAAAACGGGTCGGGTTCGGGTTGACCTGAATAGTGCCGGGTCAATTCCGGGTTCGACCCGAACCCGACCCGTTGACCCGAATTGACACCCCTAAACGGCCTGTGATAAAGTCCAGGCTGAATTAAGTTCTAGCTTCTCTTGAATGGCTTCAGTCAGTCCTCCAGTATACCGAGCAACTAGTTGACTCTCCGATTTCTGTAAATTATTTCTGGCGCTAAGGCGATAAAATTCTTCAGTGTATTCTCCAACTGTTCTGGTACCCTGAAGACAATGCTGATACCTAACATACAACATTTGTTCATAATTAGTGGGTAGAAAATGTCCCCTTAAGAATTGTTTCATTCGCAACCAATTACGCACATGGCTTTTCCCTTCCCGGCGCCGGTTCTATGTGAGCTGCATCCACCAGGTGTTGGCACCACCTTTGAGTCTACAGGCAACGTACTTTACCTGTTTGTCAGGAGCAATATCCATATAATCGAAGAAGGATTCTATCAAACGCTCCAAGTCCAGGTAATCCTCAATGTGCATCCGGCCTTCAAAAAAAGGTATATCTAGTTTTACCTTAAACTCATCGTGGCCTCTTTGTTGCATTGGGATACGCCATGGCCACTCATAATACGGAAGAGCTTCATCTTCTGAGGACCGATGGCCTTGAGGAAATCGACGGGGTTCAAAATCATCATCGGAATCGGTGAGTGCGGTAAATCGTCTTACGGGATCTTCCCTGATTGGATGATGTATGATAGGGGGAGTCGCATTGATCGGCGGTTGCATTCCCCTTTGCGGTAGTAATGCTGCTCGGAGTTGTTGTATATCTCGTCTCACATCCGCGGAGAGACGTGCAAAACCTGCAGATAAGTCAACGACTCGCCGTGTGAGATCGGCTTGCGCCGCGCACACAGCGTCTAGTCCCTAAGCCGCGTCACCGGTTGAATTTCTTCCTCCTTCCGCCATTGTTCCCAGAAGCAGTTAGCTCTGATACCAATTCTGACGTAGAAGTCGCCCTGTAAAATTCAAGAACAGGAAGAGCCAGGAATGCCTTAAAGCAGAATTGAGTATATTTGCATAATACCCTCCCAGGTAATACAAGCCGGAGCTATATACCTCAACTACTAAAAAAGTGTATACCTCAGATAATCGCCTAAAAGTATAAAGTGTACTATAACGCTAAAAGCAGTAAAAGAAAATAAGTAAAATAGAAAGCGGTAATTATAAGCAGAGGGTAACTAAAAGAGCTGGGTAATGATAGTCCACATCACCTGAGATATATAAAAAGGTCAACACAAAGGCCGACTTAAAAGCAGCGGCGGAGCTACCTTGGGGGCCTTGGGGGCACGTGCCCCCACTGACTTTTTATTTATGTCTAAGTAAATATAGTTATTGCTGTAGTTTTTTAGGTATCTTTTGGGTAAAAAAATAACTGCGGCTTTATTTTAGGCAAGCAGAAGGCGGGCAGACAGAAAAAAAAAAGAAGAAGAGCCGCAGTTTATTCGTATTAGTTTTTTAGGTTTAAAGCTGCTAGGGCCGCAGGCTGCATCCGAAGCGTGTTTGAGAGGGGAAAAGAAACGTCGTTGCCCTCACCCGTTGCTTTCTTCTTCATCGTCGCCTCGTCGGCGTCGCTGCACTGCATTCTTCTTCACCGTGGATCGAACTTCGAAGACTTGCGACAGGCGGACAAGGACGGCAGATTGGCAGGTAATATACTAATATTCTTCTTCTGATGAGTTCAGGCAATGATTCAATGAACATTATAAAAATATGTTATTCAAATAATTTTTCTGAAGCATTTACCTGCTTACCTTCGGGCTTCGGTGACTTTCTTCATTATTTTTTGAAGCAGTCAAGCATATATAATATATTATTTGTTAAGCATATAAAATATAAGAATATGTTCAAATAATTTCAACCAGTTTGGTCCAGTTACCTACCTTCGGTGATTTTCCGAAACAGTCAAGCATATATTATTTCATTTATTTGTCAAGCAGAAAATGTTCGTTTATTGAGATTTTTTTTTCTGATAATTTTCTGCTACATCTTTGTTAAGGTAAATGTTGTAATTTTTGCATTCAGGCACATTTTCATAAGCAACGGATTGCAAGTGCTCTACTGTTTTGTTACCTCTGTAGCAGTTGAAAGGTAATTTTTATTAGTTATTTATCTTTTAACTAGCATATATATTCTTTTTTTTTTTGTTACAAACATAAAGTTTTTAATCTAGTTTTAATTAAAATTAGATATGGAAAGATATTTCAAAAGAAAATTTGAAGGAGATGATCGGGAAATTATATGTGAGGAAAATAATATACAAATTCAACAAAGCTCCGCAGAAACAAATTTTTTTGATATCCCTGCCGATCCTGCATTGAGAAAAAAAATTATGGATTATCATCCTAATGAGAGGGATAGTGTTCGGAGACATTACTTACTAAAAGGGCCGTGTCAACCGCGTGATCATGATTTCCCACGCACAAAAATTGGAGATAAATTTCGTAGATTTAATCCTGCATGGTTTGATGAGCACAAAGCTTGGTTAGAATATAGTATAAGCGAAGATGCAGCTTATTGTTTGTTCTGTTATCTGTATAGATTCCAAAATAGTGAACAAGCTAGCGGTGACAGTTTTGACACGAAGGGTTTTAGAAATTGGAAAAAAAAAGAAAGATTTAATATTCATATTGGTAATATCAACAGTGCACACAATCTTGCTAGACGTAAATGTGAAGATTTGATGAATCAAGAAAGAGATATCAGATTTGCTTTTGTAAGACCTTCTGATCAAAATCGCATAGATTATCGTACACGATTAACGGCAAGTATTGATTGTGTACGTTTCCTTTTGCAACAAGGATTAGCATTCCGTGGGCATGATGAATCAGATGATTCTGAAAATCAAGGGAATTTTCTAGAACTTCTGCGCTTTCTTGCAAGCCATAATGAAGATATAAATAAAGTTGTTTTGGATAACGCTCCTCGGAATAATAAACTAATAGCTCCAGAAATCCAAAAAGAAATCACAGAAGCTGCAGCAACTGAAGTTTCAAATGTTATAATCAATGAATTAAGAAATGATGTATTTGCGATTTTACTTGATGAATCTCGTGATATATCAGTTAAAGAACAAGTTGCTATTGCATTACGTTATGTTGATCCACGAGGGTGTATAATTGAACGTTTTATTGGGATCGTTCATGTTGGGGACACAACAGCTCAAACTCTAAAGATGGCTATTGAATCACTTTTTTTGAAGTATGGCTTGAGTGTGGCACAACTGCGTGGACAAGGCTATGATGGAGCAAGTAATATGCGAGGCGAGTTTAATGGACTAAAAACATTAATAATGAAAGAAAATTGTTCGGCTTATTATGTCCATTGTTTTGCACACCAACTCCAGTTAGCATTAGTTGCAGTCGCAAAAAATCATGTTCAAGTTGCTTCTTTCTTTAATATTGTGACAAGCCTGTTAAATATTATTGGTAGCTCATGCAAAAGAAGAGATATGCTAAGAGGAAAGCATTATGACAAGATACTTGAGCAACTAGAAAGTGGAGGAGCTACTTGACAAGCCTGTTAATGAATCTAATGATTTAAAAACATTTTTTAAAACCGCCTATGCCGGTCCCAAGCCCGGATGAAAAAGGTTGAGGGTTTTTTTTCTTTACTTCAATGATTTGTGCCCCCACAAGAAAAAAATCCTGGCTCCGCCCCTGCTTAAAAGGCCGACACAAATTGAATATAGTATAAATATTTAATTTTTACTGTCATGTGAATATTCTAACATTCAATAAATAAATGCATATAAAATTAATTAATATATATATATATATATATATATATATATATATATATATATATATATATATATATATATATATATATATATATATATATATATATATATATATATATATATATATATATATATATATATATATATTTGCCATTATGTTACTTGTTAAAAATATTGAAATAGGAAAGGTATAATAGATTTATAGTTCAATAAAACAAATGTTAGCTTACTTTACGCATAAGTAGAGTAAATTAATATGCTCATCTATTCTTAAAAAAAATCATCAAACAATTAATAAAATATTAATGAATATTTAACAAGAAAATCAAAACAAATAAGTATAGAAATGCATAGCCGAACTTATGTAAGGTTCTGATTTTTATTTTAATTTTGTTTCTCTGTTCTTAGACGTGATTTTTTAAATAAAAATAATGCATGCAATTTATAAGAAATAAATAGAATAAACTCATAAAATTATAATAGTGCTCATTGCAAACGCACATGAATATACACACAAAATATTAAATAGTACGCCTTAAGTAAATAGCAGATAGTATGAAAATCATTATATATAGGGAATGGAGTTATCTACCCGCTCCCACCCCCTTGGGAGGTATATGGCGGCGTAATTAATCCCTTAGCGAGCCTACCAACAACTAGTCTCGTAGGTGCATGACCTACAGTTATATTCTCCCAACTTAAGGGGTCGCGCCGCATGAGAGCGGATTCGAACATGAGTTCTACCTTAGCCTTTAGTCAGTATATTCATAGTCATATTTTAAAGAAAGTCAATGAAGGTTCATATAACCATTATTGGGACATATTTTGGCATTGTATTAGCCTCAGAGTACAATATTATAAACGTTTTAGCAGAAATTGGCTTAAGAGATTTAGATTTGGGACAGCTTTTGGTACTATATTTTTCTTGGTTCTAAGAAATTTCTACACTAAAAAGTTATTATAGAAAATAGTAATAAAATTAAGATTATCCCAAATAAAGCCTTAGTCATTCTCTCAGCAATTTACAGCTCCAACAATTACTTCTTCATCTTACTGATCCTCCACACTACTCTCCAATCGTTCTTCTTCCTTCTCGACAAGTACCAATTTTTCATCTTTATCATCTTCTCCATTTCATTTATTTCCCTGATCTTCGTCCCTCTTTCCATGCAGAAATTGGATCAGACCCTCCAAAGCAACATCAACATCATCACTTCTCATCAATTGCTCTGCAACATCAGCCGGCGTGACCTCCACCTCTTTCAACAACCCTTCAATCTCCTCAAACATTGGATGCTCATCAATGGCATGGTAATTAGAAACTAAAATCCTGAAACTATTTGGCCCACAATAACCCATATTTATATGCATATCCATCCTTCCAGGTCTCAGCAATGCAGGATCAAGCTTTTCCTTATAATTAGTTGTAAACACGATGATCCTCTCCTCGCCGCTTGTCGACCACAGCCCATCAATGAAGTTCAGCAATCCAGAAAGGCTTATCTTATCATTACGAGACTTGTTGGTTTCATTCTTTTTATCATTATTCCTGTTCTTAAAATCAATGGAACAGTCGATGTCTTCTATAACAAGTAGAGATTTATTCTTCATTCCAACAAGCAGCCTATTAAGTCCAGAGTTCTTTTGAACCTCCCTGAGGTTCAGATCATAGATATCAAATTTGAGGTAATTCGCCATGGCACCAATCAAGGTCGATTTGCCCGTTCCAGGAGGCCCAAAAAGCAGGTACCCACGTTTCCATGCCTTTCCGATCTTTTTATAGTACTCTTTCCTCTGAATGAATCTCGTTAAATCTTCAAGAACTGTTTTTTTGAGGTCTGCTTCCATTGCCAGCGTCTCGAATGTTGCTGGATGCTGCAGGTCAATTGGGCTCCAGCTCCCATACTCATTCATGTAAAGCTTCAACCTTCTATCTGCTGCTTTGATCTCCTTCGCTTTTTCTAGAATATGAGAAAGGTATGAATCCAACGTAACGTCTTTGTATTTCTTATGGAAAATGACCTTGAACCAGCGGACTTCACGGTTCGAACTGAAATCCAAACGGGGATTCCCAACGTTATTTCTACCGTGATTCTCCTTCGGGATTTTTAGTTGCCATTTGTACTTGACGCCTTGGAAGTCGTCGATGAGTTCTTCGCCGTCGTCGAGGGAGAGAATTATGCTCTTCTTTTCCTTGTTCTTACTGGCTCTGAGTCGGCCTATGTTGGAGGAAATTCGGGTCTGAAGGTAAGTGCTTGATGCGTCGTAGAGTTCGTTGGAGGTGAGGTCTTCGGCTTCCTTGATGACAATGGTGTGTTCGGTGGAGAACCAGTCGAAACGGTGGTGGAAGGCGGAGAAGATGATGGTGCGGAGTTCTTTGGGGAGGTATTCGTTGACGATGGTGCGGGCGAGCATGGCGGAGGCGACGATGGAGGCGGCAGTGGTCAGGTATTTCTTCGTGGATTCGACGGCTTTGGTCTGGGAATCCATGGTAGAGGAAAAATTAGTTTTTGTTTTCTTTTTCTGCTTTGGTTTGGCTTTGTCTGGTGCGGTGGAGGAAAAGTTGCACTTTTGGAAATTTGAAGGAGGGGGATGGTGTTTGGTGGGTTGGGACTTGAATGAATTTCAGGTGATTTTATAGAGGGAGGAGGGGTAGAAGAGACAATCAGTTGATCTACTTTTAAATTAAGATACATTGGATGTTAAGCTGGAACTTTTATTTGGTCCAGTCAGAGGACGTAGCTCTACGTTCGGCCGCCAGTAGAATCTCGTCACGCGTTCTCACTATTTACTGCGCGTCCCGACAATCCGACCCGTTTGGTCGGGACTCAGAACAAGAATGTGCGATTATAAAAAATCAAAACCCTCCTTTAAATGCCCGAAGACTGTCCAAAAGTAGCGAGCAGGTGTCATCATTGTCCGCGACCCAAAAAAATGGCCTGCCAAAAAAATAATTGATCCACAAGAACGACAGTCAAGTTCAAGAAAATTTTTTGGTTAAAGTGTCCCACTCATCATAAAAGCATAACTAAAAGATAAAAAAGATAGTAATGCCAATAGAATCCTATGTCTGATCAATCTTACAGACTTGTTCATCTTCTCAGACCTGAAATGATTATACCACATATATTGTGCTTAAACAGTTTAACAGGTCATTAGAACTTTACTTTCAAACTCAAAGCATGAAAAATAAATAATATGCATGCAATCATTCAAATCATATTAGTAGTCAATATGATCATGAAAGTGTGAAGAAAGAGTAAAACACATAAGGTAATAGTAAAGTTTATAAACAAGTACAATATGTATGTCAAAATAGTAAAGCTATAAAATATAATTCTTAAACCAAATGTTATAGCAATATTATCCAAATAGGAAAAAAAATAAATAAATAAAACAGTAAAGAAAAAATATCTATGAAAACTTTAAAAAAATCTCTAACAATATAGAACGTACTATCATGGAATTGTATAATATACACATGATGTTCAGTTATTCAGTATCAATATCAAAATATTATCTTAATCACATGCTCAATAATAGTAAATTAGTGTCTTAATTATATGTATGTTCAAGAAGACATATGAAACAAGTAAGGAGTTCTTGTTGCGACTCGAGCTCACGAGTTTTATATTTTTGATGATAATAAACATCTTTATATCTCATAGTATTTTTTATTCTATATTTATTTGTGTGTATGTTAATATTTTAGGAATACCATGCAACAACAAACAAAGAATCAGAGCTCAAGATTTGATTGAATAATGTTATGTTGTAAATGGTCTGTAATATTCATTGATGTGATTTTTGATTTCTTGAGTCTGTGGGTCTCCGAAAGGATTCTGCTCATGTGGTTCGAATGCAAAGGGTACGACCGCACTATCCCGTAGGACAAAACGATCGTAGACCTTTACAATCGACACAAGCAGGCCGATGGAAGAGCAGATGGAGTTATAGATACGATTAGCCATGGAGGATAGCGGCTTTCACCTACTAACCTCGATGGATAATAATATATATAACCCAAAAAGTTCACGAGATTTCCCCCATTCGATGCATCAGCTCGAATGAGGTTTATTTGATTGTGGGGATCGGTTTACTACTGGCGCAAGCCCCCGTAGTTAATTACATCCTAAGTCTTGACTTAGGAAAACTCTCGATTAAAGACGATATATTATTTACTTCTTGATTTGGTGCACAAAAAGAGTTCCTAAGTTCTATTCCAAAGAGTCTCTTCTATTTATCTTTAATGATGATTATACCTTTTTGAATGGATAAATATATGATTAAAATTTTGAGTTTAAAATATCAAAAATCAAATTGCTACCCTAAGAGAAACGACAGATTCAAAACACAGATGAAAGGAGACACACCGAGGGGTGTACAACTTGGACTTATACTTGCCTGGAGTGAGCTGCCAGCTAACATCCTAAACACAATCAATCGCCCTATATATATACAAGATATGAAGGCTCTATCCTAGGAAATCAAGGATTTATAGTTTAAAAGATTTCAATCAGTGACTCTACAATATGCAAAAGGGTATATCTAACGCCATGTATGATGCATGAAATGGATACAAAATATACCTAGGTCTACTGATGTAATGTATGCATGTAAGTGTGGTGCAATGTGAAGCAAGGTGTGTAAAGACAAATGCATGCATGACATTCAGAGTACAGAAAAAAATTAGTAAACACCCTAAGGATACCCTCCAGGTAAGGTACCTGCACAAAAAACCATCATAGCAATGCCCACTTCGTGTGGGAAAACAGCGATGTCCAATGGCACAATGGGTGGCCTACTCTACAGGCCTAAATGATCTTAATGATCTCTAAGGCTCACAGAAGGTGGGGGGTATCATACCCAAAACCAGAAGGCCAAAATCCTAGCGATGCCCACTTTGTGTGGGAAAACAACGATGCCCACTGGCATAAATTGGTGGCCTACTCTACAGACCTAAATGACCATAATGGTCTCTAGGGCTCACAGAAGGGGGGGGGGGGGGGGGGGGGGGGGGCAAGCTTTGGCCTATAGGGCCAAAGCCTCGTTAGTGAACTAACCTAAGGCTATCTACCTAAACATGCTAGAATACCTATTAACAAGAAATGTGTGATGTGAAGCAGTTCCGATATATAATTAAAAAAAATTTACTTTACAAGTTGTAGAAATTATACCTGATTGTATGTGGCGCTGCCACTTAATAGCTCCAAGCAAGCAAATGATCTCAGATTGTGGCACGACCACTCAAAAGCTCCTAGCAAATGCTTCTCTTTAATTCTCAGCCATCAGAATCCAATGTACCTCGTAAGATAAGATAACAGAGAAATATATATATGAGCATAGATGCCATTCAGAAAAGAAATGCAAGTAAAAAAAATAACTAACAGGAAATTTAAGAATTATATTAATAGAAAATATACATATAGTCAACACTGAGTAACAAAAGAAAGCATCGGCCTAACCTAGGGCTAGAAGTCGTGTCCTAACCCAAACAAGTCTAGATGTGTGTAACGATCTGTAGTTTTGGGTAGGTCCTATATAGAATAGTTTAATTATAGTTGCTTTCATTTGATTTGTTAAAGGGCAAAAGAGATATTTTAGTTTGAGTTTAAATATTAGTATTTTAGGATTGATTTTAGAGATTTTATTTTAGGATTTGATTGAATTATTCAATGGTTATAGATTAGAAAGAAAGATGAATTAGGTGGTTTGTTATCAATTAAGGGATTAAATTAATTAAGTTTGCTATCAACTAGTTCGTGGCGTTGTGCCACCAGGCTCGAGGAACCAGGCCTCCTTAGGACACTTAGCCCCGCAATTCGGAGTAGTCCATCATAAAAACCAAGTTGATATAGTTATATTAAGAGGTTTGTTGATTGATTTTTAGCAGATTAGTTTAAGGTTTTGATTGAGTTTTAGGTGAGTTAGAAGATTTTAGGTTTTAGAAGACTTTTATCTTAATGAGTTTTAGTTTAGATTTTCCCTCCTAATTTAATCTACATCTTTTAAATTTTAAGTTGGTTAGGGGTTGATTAAGAGATTGGTTAAAGTTGATTTGAATTTGCATTTTAATGATTATGAAATATTAGTTATTGTTTGAATATAAATTAGGTGTTTTAGTGTATTTTTAAGAATTGAATTAAGCTTGATTTGAGTGGTTGATTATTAGTAGATTAAGGCACCATAAACCTAAGAAAATATGTCACTAAGTTTTCTATGTTTTGATGTCTCTATCCTATAGGGAGCATGCATCATAAGTCTATGTTACCTAAGACTCAGTCCTTAATTCTTGTCCTTAGGTGTCACTAATGTTATAGGGGACAAGAGAAAGTTCACTTCTAACCCTCTAGACATTCGTACATGTATAAGCAAGTTTAGGGATTTATGAATGAAAGTACGATAATAAATAGAAGAGCGGGAAGTGAAAAAGAAATATGCTTAAATAAGATAGAAAGAGAAGAATAAAAATCATGCATAAAAGGAATATAGGCATTTTGCTATTGGACATGATTCTTTGAAGCCAAACATGTCTCTAAAATGCCCCTCCCTCCTATTCAATGCAATATGGGTAGGAGAGAAGGTGTTTTAATGCCATTTTACTGTCCCCACGATCCAAGTAGAGCACTTGATATATTTGACTCAACTACCCACAATACCCTCTAAACAAAGTCCCAAAATAATAGAAGAGAAACAGCCTCCCAAAATCCAAAACTAAAACGAATCCTTTTCTTTTGCATATCTCCCAAAATTCATCTTTTAGAAACAAATGTGAATCAATAGAAAGACAATCCGTACACTAGACATTAACTTGCTCTAAAAAGATATTAAAGGGGCTTACTACTCAAAGCAAATCATAAAATTAGAAGTCCCAAAATGCCTTACGAAAACTCCTAAATGAAATACTACACAAAACTTCACATAAAGCTTCTACCAAAATCTTTTGACACAAAAGACAATCATGTGCTTCTTATATTTGGTGTGGGGTAAAACTATAAAGACCATCTAACAAGAAAATTTCACAAAATCTTATCGTTATAAAATGTTCACAGAACTTTTCGTAAAGCTTTCCAACATAAAATAAGTCCAAAGCCGATTATAAATCATCTTAACCTAAGCAAACCAAAACCTCTTCTAGCATCAGGCAACCCATGAAACTCTCCAGCATAATATAAATCATGAAGTTTTCCAATATAAAGAGAATCGTAAAGACTTTCCAACATAAAAGGAATCATAAAAAAAAATTTACAAACCAACTCATAAAGATTTGTAAAATAAAACAGATCATAAAGAAAATCATAAGACTTTCTCATAAGGCAGACTATGAAGTTTTTATTTTATCTTAAAGCACTTTCCAACATGAAACTACTCTACAATCACCCTTTATAAAATATAACACCAAACAATCCAAATAACTTTTCTCCAAATCTCTTAACACCAAGTAATAAATGGGATGTAGAAAGATGCTTTGCAAAATTATAAATAACGCTCCCAAACCTATAACAAGTTATCATTTATAGTTGAACCAAAGTCATCGAACTCTTAGATATAAAACATCTTATAAAACCCTCCAATTATAAAGCAACTTAAGAAATTCTCCAACAACCTCTATATTATACATCGTCAAATGTTTCAAGAGAACTTTCATTTCAATTTGGAAGCTAAATACGAGTAGGAGACGGGAAATTTTCATAAGAGCTCATTCCAACTCAAAAATAAAAGTCCAATAAAAAGCTTCATAATTCTTCCCAAAACTTAGAGAAAACTATATATAGCAAAAGAATATGCAAATTCTGATTACTGTAAACTTATTCGCGAAGATAAAGGAAATAAAGCTTAGCAGACATGCTCTCTAACTTGTTCTGAAAAGATATCAACATCCCATCAAGCACCATAAAACATAAATCCTTTCCCAAATCTTTCAAAAAAAATTGAAAGAACCAAGGCTTATCAGTATCCAATCAAATATATATATATATATATATATATAATCTCATATCTCCATTATCTTTTTATCTCAACATGTATCATTTCCAATAGGCATTATCACAATTCATCAGACATTTGAGACTCACACCGAATCATATTGAATTTCTCCCAAGACATTCCTCAATTCATTTCTATGAATGATATCGACAAGAAAACTCTTTTTTTTTTTTAACAAAAAGGAAAGAAATGCGTTATGCCTCTCATAAAGCTTTGATACGACTGCAACTTCCAAACAAAGTAACCTATCATATCAAAAGCTTGTAGAAATATTGCTAATGAAAGAGGAATTCCATACTAATGCATTCCCTGCTTTATTAAAAGAACTAAATGTCATATGAGAATGATTTTTTTTTTAAATATTCCAACGAAAGGGTGGCAGCATAAAAGAAACAGAACAAATTTTTTTTTTGAAGTAGTGCATGCAACGTATCAATTGCCATCTCAAGATATCTATAGCTCTAGTAATGTGCCAAAGAAAAATAACCCAACTAGAAGGTAAAACGACCCCACAATTCGAATGATTTGAACTCAGATATGCCACATTACCACTTAAAGTCACACAAAAGAGGAATAAATTCACTCTCCTCTTCATGTATAGGCTCCAACTTGCTGCGAGGAGAGTCCAAGGAAGAAATCAAAGAAACAACAATTCTTGATCTTAACAGTACAACAACATTTGCATCTCTAATAAGGAAAAGGAACTCCTTTCATTCACAACAAGAAGGATCCAAAGAGTCACATGGCTACAAAGACAACATATCCCAAAATCCATCAAAATAAATTGCACATGCTTTTACATCGTAGGCATGAGCATGGTCCTTCCAACCGATAAAAGGGGAACAAACACACTGTTGACCTCATTTTTGTATGAGGTCTTCAATAAGATCCTAAATCCAATCCAGACCTCAATCCAATTCAAACCCAATCAAATCCAGACCCAAATCCAAGGTCCTAAGGCTTGGTCCTAAAGGCCTTTTCCAGCAAATTTTCCAGAATTTTAAAACCCAATGAAATGAACTCAGATTCAAGCTCTGTCAGTTTCATACTGATGGGACATGTCTCTAGTGTCAACCCTCCAAATTTGAGCCCATTCTGAGCTCTCTAACCCCAGTTACTAAATTGAAATCCAAAGGCTGTAAAACCTTCAAATATTTACAGCCCATGCCACTGGACCTGCCCTTAACTAGACCCTGGCCTTAGAGACCTCCCCAAAATCTCTAATCACTTTCAGACTTTCAATCCTGACTCCCTGAACATTAAACTGCCTCTGGGCTGGCACAATTTGACCCCTATTTAGCCAGGGGTCAAAATGACCAAAATACCCCCATATGGCCCAAACAGTGATTTCAAACCAAATGAGCTCCAAATTGAATGCAACCACTTCCAGCAAATTCCAAATGCCAAACCAAACCTGTTCAACCTATTCCCAGCCCCTGGGTCAACCTGGTTGACCCAGTCAACCTAGTTGACCCAATTCTTCCTTAAGGCTTAGAATAGGTCATTTCAACCCATTCGATCTATCAAACCCTTCTTAAGTTTCAGATCAACCCAATCATATCCTATAAGCCTCTCTGGTTATTACCCCATCTACCCAAGTCAAGTTGACTTGGTCAATTCAAACAAACATGGGATACCACCTTACATAGACTCTTTCACTCATACAATACTTCTAGTCATCTAAACACTATCTAAATCACTCAATTAACATGTCATGGACTCCTCATGACCCATCTCATCAACCATTAGTTGGGTTGACTGGTCAAACCAATCAACTCAATGTTTAAAGACCACTTATATGGTCAAACTTCTCCATCTAACTTACCCTCTAAACTCTCATTCTAGCAAATGGTCTAGACATGTCCTAGGCATAGTTCAAGATGCCACCTCAGCAGCTCATGCCCCATTGACTGGTCAAACAGTCAATGAGAGCTTGAATGGGCTCATCCGGTCAACACACTTGACCTAGCCTATTCAACCCGATCTAGGCCCATCCAGCCCATGGGGATGTCTCCAGAATCTTCCCTGAAACCAGCAAGACCCCTTCCAGCCGTTTGTTTTATCTCCAGCTCAGCCCTAATGATCCGTGGTCCCCTCCACTTGAAAAAGGACTCCATGTCTCTTTCATCTGAGGCAGCCACTCCCTCTGCTCCTCTAACGGCCAGAGCCAGATGTCTCACATCTGGGACGTCTCTCTGAGCGATCCTATCCGTCCAAGCGAGCTCCCACAGCTGGAATAAGGCAAGAGAGGCGGGAATCCTCATTACCAAGCCATCTTGCATTCCAGAGTTTCCCCAGAACTTTTAGGTTTTCTTTTTGATTCCTCTGAGCTCTACGTCCATTCCTCAATCATTTTCCACTGTTTGGAGCTTATCGGCGGTGAGATCTGTGGTTGACCGAGAGCCAACTCCGTCCAAACCTCCCTAGCTTCGCTTCCAGTGGTTCCCCGAGCTTGACGCCTGAAGGAGATCAATACGTGGACAATCTACAAATTCAACCGTGAAAGAATCAACTCATTTGATCCATTCTTCGGTGAGAAATCCTAAACCCTAGGTTCTTATCTAAGTTTCTAAATAGGCATCTATATAGGAGCTTTTAAAACGTGAAAACTATTCCCCATTGTTGATCCAACTGACTGTCGCTTGGGTCTCAAAGATCAAGCCATTTAATCCTCTGTAAACAAAGTTTAAAACATTTATTGAACTTAGGGTTTCGGGTTCCTGGGCTTAGTGACGAAATCAGGACCGTCCGTCTTCTTTGTTTATTACGGACGGTCAGGATTTGGTTTAGAGCAAATGCCAGCTTTGAGCCCATGTAACCATGAGATGGCGGGATCAGGTCCGGCTGCATCTGATCCATTTGTTTCAAACGGCGGGATTGTCTGTGGCCATCCGATCTCTTAAACGAGATCAAGTCACGGGATTCAATCCCCTCCGTAGGATCGAGCCGCGTTTGATCCGATGGCTATTAAACTGTGCTGACTCATTTAAGTGAGCACAGTCAGCTGACCGCCGCCGTTTGGATGATCCACTCGCCTGCTGCCGCGTGTAAATCCCATATTTAAGTTTTATTTTAAATATTTTATATCACAGAACTTGTTAAAATTATATAAAATTAAATACTCAACCATTTTTTATGTACAACCACTCATTTTTCTCGGAATAAAACCCTCTATTTTCTAAAAATGAAATCAAAACCTGATTTTCATTATTTTGAAAGTTACATTTTAAACCCTATATATATATATATATATATATATATATATATATATATATATATATATATATATATATATATATATATATATATATATATATATATATATATATATATATATATATATATATATATATATTAAATTATATTTTAAAATAAATATACAGTTACATCAGAAGTTTAAATGGCATGTTTAAGGGACCTGAAGGTGTTTTAAGTGCCTTGATATGAAATCATTTGAGATTTGACTCAATTTGAATATCCTCTTTTAGTGGGTTATAACTTAACCTAAATGCTTTGAGAGGAAATTCATTGTTAATTGAATGCCTTTGCCCAATAATCTCATGCATGCACTCTTAAATATCAATGAGCAATCATATTTTATATATTCAGTTTCTATTGGACATTTAGAGGATAATTATTCTAATTGTACTTTTTCAATCCCTTTTAATTATCCTTTAAATATGCAATCAATCGGATGTCAATTAAATTCTAATGATACTATATTGTATTCCCTATGCATTATAGTACCATTAGATTAGCCCAAACATATGATTGTTTATTGAGTAGGCCTTCAAATATATTCAAAATAATGTTTTGGATATCTTTTCAAAATTCATTGCATTCATCATTTCTTAGATTTAGTACACTTGCTCATGATTGATTTGATGTGATAGTAGCTTAATGTTGAAAGGGTTAGAAACATTGATTTGATATCCTATAACCTAGTGACACTAAGGACAATAATTAAGGAGGCGTCTTAGTAAACTTAGATCAATTTAGGTGAATTCTACAAACATTCCTTTTGGGATGAAACTCCAACATAGAAAACATAGTCTCATAGACCTCTTAACCAAATTCACCTTGATTTGACACTAATCAACCTTATAACAACTAATAGATTAAGGACCCTCTTCTCTCTTGTTCTAATAAACCTAAATAAATCAAATAAAAAACCTTTAAAAATCTAAAACCACTCTCAAATCACTATGTTCAATTCAACATTATAAATTCAGTGATTTAAAATCAAAATCCAAGCTTAAACTTTACTAATTTCTTTTAACCTTCAATTAACCCTTAATTACCCTAAACTTCAAAAATGTAATAAATCCATTTTAAATCTAAAAAAAAATACAAATAATACCTATAACTGACCATAATCTAATTCTTAACCAATGAAAATTAAAATCAAATCAATTTGACAGCAAATTAAAGCTTAATTTAATTTTAAGTGAAATTCAATATTTAATTGTTTTAATTAATTAATAATAATTAAAAATTCCAATAAATTCCCAAACACTTGGAAATCCCTCCTTAGGTCATCTCTGACCTTTGGAGCTGATTTCAAGAGGTTTGGAATCCATTTGGAGCAAAACCATAAAAAGAGCCTTAATTAAACAATTTCCAAAATTCATTAAATAGTCTAAACTTTGAAAATTCATAACTAATTCAAGAAACCTCCAAATCAGTCAAACTCAGTTGCATTCAATTTATAATAAGGCTTAATATTTATTAAAAATATAAAAATTCCAGAAAATCATTAAATAAAAAAAGTCAACAGATTGGTCAACCGTAGGTTAAAACTAGTTCAAAACTTCAAATCTTCATAACTAAATCCAGAAAATTCCAATTTCAGCAAACTTACCTTCTAATTGATCGTATTAAGGTCTAATATTTTAATAAAATACAAACTTTCCAGAATTTGGGCTTAATCAAAAAGTCAAACTTTGAATCCTTAATTAAATGATTAAAATATTCAAAAATTCTTAAAAATTCAAATTGCTAAATTAATCAAACTTCTAAAATCAGTAATCCAACCAATCATTAAAAATCAAATCTCTAAATTAGTTTTAAATCCTTAATAAATCAATAAACCTTTAATTCTTAATAATTTCTGAATTCTATTAATTAAAATCTATTAATAATTCAATTAAATTCTATATTCCTTTAACTTAAATTAATTAGATAATTTGATTGATTAAGATTTATCTTAATCAATCAAATTTGATAAGATTTATCTTAATCAATCAAATTTGATAATTGATTTAGATTAAATGAATTCGGGTCTTTTATGCCTAAAGTTTGATTCCTTCTGGAGGACTTTGGGCATTTTGACTTTTAAAGACCCTTAAAACATTTAAATAACAAAGAGATCTCCTATGGATTGTGCTTGATTCCTTTTAGGAATGCACTAATCCATTTGGATTTGGAGATCTTCAAATAAAGAATAATAAATCACCGACCTTATACGACGTGCTAGATTCCTTCGGGAGGGCACGTTGTATTACATTTATAAGGTCCCTTTCTCTCTCCTTAATAAATTATAAGGATTCTCAAAATAAATACCTATCTTCTGTCTAAGACGGGTACTTATTCTGAAAGTCCTAGGATTTATAAATTGATGATTTCCTGCACTTAGGGAATTATCAATCTATAGATTCTTTATAACTAAATTAAATAACTCCAACATTCAAAATTGAAATAATTCTTAATAAATTCAAATATACTTTACTTAAATTTTAATTAAATTCCTTTGACCTATAATAAATCAATCCTAATAATACATGTAATTTAAACAAATAAACCTATTAGGACCTATCCAAACCACACAGCTTTTTTCACACACTTAGATGCTTGCTAGGACAACCAACTTTAGCCTAAGTTAGGCCGGTGGCTTGTTGTGGTTTGCTTGCGGGTGTCTTGCCTAGAGGACATTAGCATGCATATTTACTTTTCTGTCTGTACACCAGAGAGCGGAGTGAATAAAGTGAGGGCCGTGTACTTTACTTTTCTGTCTTTACTTTCCTGCATTTATAACTGTACACAACACACTCATAACATGCATCATTATATAACTGCTTTATTTTCTGTCTTTTATATTACTGCAACAGTAGAATGTTTTTAGGATCTGATGTACTGCTTTTCATTTCCTAGAATTGTTGTATATAGATTGAGTCTGTACAGCGTTTGGAGTCTGTAAAAGAATTAAAGATAGCTACTTATAAATATACAAATGGAGCTCCAAAAAGTAATGTCCTCTTTCAGAAGGACGTTCCTTTTTGGAATTCCATAGAAGACTCAGAGCCTGAAGATCATAAGCAGTTATATTTAATTCTATTTTCTCGTAGGTTTAGAATTCAGGTTTGTTGTCGGTGGGTCCTGGCCACTATTACTTTACTGCAAATTCTGGGGTGTAACCGATGAAAATTATTATTAATAAAATCAGCTCTTTCATATATAACTGTTTCATACATCATTCGCATATGAGTAGATTTTTGGTTTTTGTAAGCATATTACTCTGCATTTATTTTAAATTCTTGAATCACTCCTTGATTCCTAGGATAGAGCTACCTTAACTCTTGCATCATCGGCGAATTGTTGTGATTAGGATTGTTAGCTGGCAGCCCACTCTAGGCAGGTGGTAAGTCCAGATTGTATACACTTCTCTCTGCACGTTCCTCCTTCTAATCAATTCTAACTCTTATAAATTCAACTCTATAATCTAAAGCCTGATCGTGAAAATTTAAATTAGCCCAAATATTTAATTAAATTTATATATAATTTTGGAATTAATTAATCTTCATTTAAATCGAGAGTGTTCTCTTAGAAGATGTAATTAACTATAGGGGCTTGCCCCTGTAGGGAGTCTAGATCCAGAATAATCTAAACCCTACTTAAGTTTCTTTCTGAGGTAGGGGAAAGATCTGTGGAAGTAGATTAGGCTTTGTTCATATTTTAGGAGTTATTTCTATAATTAATGAATAGATAGATAGTTGATTTGTTTTTACTAACAAATCAAATATCTTCTATATTTAATTATAGAAATAAATCTACAATTCATTAATCTAATAAGGTCGATTAGAGAATATACTCGTCATCCCTTCAGAATGATTTGAATATTCTTTATACTACACCTGATTAGAAGAATGAATTGTACTGATTCTCCCTTTAAAATCAATAGGAGGATATTAGTCTGTCCTTCGGGGCAGTATAATATCCGACTATGTAGATTTAATTGGGAGAAATATATCCTAAATATAAATAAAGTGAATCGTGTGAGAAGATAAAATTCTTATTTTTAAATAGAAAACCCTATCTTATCTATACTTTTGTTTAGATTCATTCATTATAATCAAGAAATAAATAGATATCTGATTTATTTTATAAGTAAATCAAATATCGTCTGTATACTTGATTTTAGGAATGAATCGACGATTCACTAATCTAATTAGGTAATTAGGGAAAATACGGATCGTCCTTGCATGTGATTTGTATATTTCATACGTCATATCTGATTAGGAAAGCGAATTATCTGTTCTCTTTATTTAGAATTAATAGAAGGATATCAGTCTGTCTTTCGAGGCGGTCTGATATTCGACTATACAGATTCAATTGAAAGAGAATATTCAAAAAATATAAATAAAGCAGATTATTTTTCATAAATAAAATAGGATAAATTTTATTTCAAAAATTATTTCAAAAATCTATTTCTCCCTCCTTCTTTTTCTCTATTTAAATACCATAGATTTATTAAATAATATAAATTATATTATTATCTATTAAATGAAATACTTACATAAAAGAATTACATTTAAAAAATAATAAAATTTAGATCGAGATTTTATTTTCACACACACACCAAACATTCTAACAAAATTAATCAAGGCATTTCCACATGTACAGAAACAAGAGAATGGGGATTGGGGAATGCTACTTACTCATTGAATCCAACCTGCCAATAACCAAGCCTTAACAACCCTTCCCCAATGGCATTTTCATCAAACAACTTGCATTCGATATTCATAAGATCATGTAAGGAAAGCTAGCATGAAAACCGTAATTTTATCTACATGCTTGATTAAAAATCGCCCAAATAATCTGCACAAGCCTTTTCATGATTCATATGACAATCATCTCATAAATAGTAATAACTATAACACCAACATGTCCATCATAACTTAAAAAGATGAGAGGAAAGTAATAAAAGAAGACAGAGAAGAATGGGTGAAGGAAGAAGATCGGGAAGAAGAAGAAAAAAAATGCAGGAGAGGAGAAAATTTGGAGAAAGAAGAAGAAGACTAGGGAGGAAGAGAGGGAGAAAGGAGAAGAAAAGTAGTATACCTGCTCGGGAAGAGTTCGGCTAAAGTCAGGGATCGACGGATCGACGCCTATGGTCGCTACAGCTCGCGGATGGGGCTGAGTAGGTTGGCGTCGGGTTTGGCTGGGGGGCGACTTGGGCCTTCAGGTTTGGTTGGAGAACGACGGAGCAGAGGGACTGATAGGGCTTTGAAGTCGGCCAAAGCCACGGGTTCGGTCTCTCCTTGCTCACGCGAGAGAAAGAGAGGGACGGAGGGAGGTCGTCATCGGGTTCGGCCTTCTACCGTGAGGCCGGCGGCTAGGGCTTTGCGAGTAAAAGTGACGAGAGGGGGGAGAGCAGGGCGTCTGCCTGCCAAAGAAAGCCGAGAGAGGGACGGAGGGTGTGGGGCTGGAGAACTCCTAGAGCGAGGAGACCGAGTGGGGGAGAAGGGGCGGAGTCTGGAGCTGTGCGACCTAGAGGAGATCAGGGGAGAGAGTGCGTGTGAATGGCAGATGGAGGGGAGCGTGATATGGAGGCTTCGGCCTCGGTTAGGGCTCGAGAGGGAGAGGGGAGATCAGAGCCGTTCGATCAAATTAGGATTTAGCTAAACCCATGGGGTTGAAATCAGGTTCAAAATCAAGTCAGGTCTGGTTCAATCCGAGTCAACTCGAGCTCGCCTCGACTCGACCAAAATTAATTCAATAAAATAAGATAAAATAAATCAAACTCAAATTAATGTTGATTCGAATCAAATCGGGCTCAATGAGTCTCGATCAACTCAATCAAATGCACTCAAGGACAAAATTAGGATAAAAACGAGGTCAACAGAGTCAAGTCCTGTAATAGAGAATGCTTACTTGGTGACCATGCACACACACACACACTCAAGGGAGTGAGATATACTCAAATCCAAAAGATCAAGTTTTGAACAAATTGTACTAGACGATTTTTTGTACTAGACGATTTTGGATCATTCAGGATGATCCTTTATGATTTTGGAAAAGAGCCGCCAATGACAATTTAGGAAAGATTTAAGTTTAAAATTTTATTATAATCGTCTCGGACGATCAATACAAATCATGCCTAAATTGATCATGTGATTAGAGGATTAATTATGATTAAAATGTTCAATTTAATTGTCTTGGACGATCTGTATATCGTACAGGACGATGTTTGCCAACATAGTTGATTTTCCTAAAATTGTTTAAGAAAAAATACCATAATTTCTCTTCTAATCGTCCAAGACAATCCATAATATCGTCCTGGATGATCTGTACAAATTTGTATTGATCGTCCAAGACTATCATAATATCGTCTGGGACTATCAGGTCAAATTCTGCACATCGTGCTGGACAATCCTATGATCGTCCAGGAGTATTTTTGGCGTCAGAACTGAGTTTTTTAGATTTTATGAAGTCTTCTTTTTAAGCGCATCGTACGGGATGATCCTGAGATCGTCCTGGATGATATTTGATGTCAAAATTGAGTTTTTAGGGTCTTCAAAAGCGCTCTTTTTAGGCACATCGTACAAGCCTATTTTTGCCGCCAAGATTAATTTTTAGGATTTTTTAAAGCCCTCTATTTAAGTTTTATCAAGGCACTTGGTAAGTGTCTTTGGCAGCCACTGAGGCTTTATTTCTTCTAGAGAAAACTTGAAGAGAGAGTTTGAAAGGGAGAGAGAAAAGGGTGAAGTTTGAGAGAGGGAAAAGATCCTTAGAAGGGGTTTTAAGGGAGTGTGGAAGGGGTTTCACACGGTTGCTCTGCCAAGCTTGCACCTTAGTACCATCATGGATTCAAGGCTCATCTTGAGGGAGGTTTTGAGAAGAAGAAGATCTCTTTGATGTCAAAGGACCCAGCTACTCCGTCGCACCGGGGAAGGTGGAAGTGATTTTGTATGGGCTTTTTCGGTGGACTAAAGGAGAGACACTAAGTTTAGTGCAATACTCGGAGGGTGCCTCCAAGGAGTGGATGTAGGTCAAGGTTTGACCGAACCACTATAAATCTGGTCTGTTCTTTCTTTTATTATTTATGTATTTAATTTCTGCACTTAAATTTTCTTTGTGATTTTGATTTGGTTTGAGTTTATGTTTTGATTGAGAAATTTTTTTAAAATATCAATTCACTCCATCTCTTGGTTAGCCTTGGGCTAGTTCATAAGGGTTTAACATCCCTAACGAACTTTTAAGTGTTATCAGAGCGGGATCCAAAAATAAAGTTTTAGAAAACTTTTGAAAAAAAATTAATGGTTAATTTTTGTAATCGTAATAATACGGATGATTATTTAATCACTAGATCACCTTTATTTAAAAATATTATATTTGATTTTTAAAAAATTCACATGTCTACTTTCTTTCAATCAATTGATTATTAAATGTGACATATAATTTTAACTGATTATTCTATATCGTCACGTGTTATAAATGAAATTAAAACTGATATTTCTTTTAATCATTAGAATAGGGAAGAACAAATCAATGCACAATTGAATGCAAAATCGTTAAACTATTTTTTCTGTGCTTTAAATTTTGATGATTATTTATTTGTATCCACGTGCACAACTAGCAAAGAGATTTGGGATAAGTTACACACTATATACGAATGCTCTAGTGAAACAAAGTAATCTAAGTTAAATATTTTAATGCATGATTATGAATTATTTTGCATGAAACTTTATGAGATGATCTTAGACATGTATACTAGATTTATTCAAATTATGATATCATTGTATGCTTTAGGTAAAGAGTTTTCAAACTTTAAAAAATTTAATAAAATTCTCCGTTGTCTACTTGATAATTTTGATGTAAAAAGTTGTTGATATTTATGACTAAAAAAATTTGAATGAATATTTTATTGATAATTTGATTGGCTCACTAATTACTTACGAGCAAAATTTGAGTCAAAGACTTTTAGATCTAGGTGAAATGATAGTGCTAAAAGTTGAAGATATGAAGAAAAGTGATTTAGTTGGTGAGGAAAGCGATGACTTAACAAGCAAATTGGAAAGCCCACTAAAGCATAAGAAAAAATATCAACAAAAGTGAAACAAAGGTAAGAATAATAACAATATTAAGATTGCTACTGACATTATTTGCTTTGGATGTATGAAAGTTGAGCATATGAAAAATCGGTGCCCTAATTTGAGAACTCTTCGTGCAAAAGAAAAAGATAAATCTAAGCAAATTGCAAAAATGACAAATAATGAAAAGTAAAAAATCTCCGGGCAAATCCAGCTTCTGAATCATCAGACCATGAGCAAGATGTTTAAACCCTTGTTTGTGTATGCATATTTTTATTCATTGTATTTTTTTTTGTTTATTTTCTATATTTTCTTTAGGTTTATTTTTTTCTTTACTTTTGCTAATGTTAAAATTTTAATTTTGTATTTATTTATTTTTTTTGTAAAGTTTTCTCTGATCAGCACACACATATTACTTTTTTTTATTTCTAATATACTTTAAAAAATTAAATCTATTTTAAAGATTATTTTTTCTTAAAATGAAAATTTTACCTTTTATTTTTCTTGAAATTTCATATAAGTTATGGTTGACTTCTCTAAAAGTAGTCAAACAAAGGAAACTAATGATTTTGTCTTTCTTTCTCTTTTCTTTAAGAGATTATCTTACTTTTGATTTAAAATCTCCATCATATTATAAATTAAATTTTTTATCTTTCTACATTTTATCTATCATATAGAGATTTCTTGCAAGTTGTTGAATTCACCTCATAATTTTTCTAATCAAGTAGTTCGTTTTCTCAATAGAAAGGGTTTGTTTTAGTTTTCAAAATTTTAGAAAGATGACACATTTGATTGAAAAAAGAGTGATCAATGATGTCAAATCAAAAGATGTGTAATGACACCAAATTTAGAAAGATACACAAAGTGTATCAAAAATTAATAGATGCGCAAAGTACACCAAACAACTGACAAGAGGCATAAAATGAGCCCATAAAAAAATAAGCTTACTTTTTTTGTACTTCTTAAAGCATAAAAAAATCCCTTAATATTTTTTATACTAAAGCTTGAAAATTATGATTCCTATTTCACCAATTTTTTCATTAATATTCTATTAGATATGTTTCATGAAAGGAGTTTTGAAAATATTACTATTTCTTTTTCTAATTTTTCCTTGATTTAAATATTATATTAAAAAGTTTTTTAGCCTTTAAAAGAACTTGAGCTTTTGAATTTCTAATCTTTCTGGGTTATACGTTGTTAATATATTCCTTACTAAAATTTTGAATAAAATCAAGAAGTAATTACTTTCTCATTTCAAGAATATTTTTTTCTTCACCAGATCAGGGATCATTTTGTTTATTTTTTTTGTTCTGATTGTTTTTTCCTCTCATCTTTTTGATAATGTCAAAGGGGGGAACGTACTGATGTATTTGCTTTTATTATTTTTTATTAAAAAAATAAAAAAAAATTGTTTTCCCCTAATTTTAAAATTTTATTCTAATGAGGAGGAGTTTTAGAGAAAATGCTTTTAGTTTACAATTTCACCAGTAATGTTTGCCACCATAAAAAATGGAGAGATTATTGTTGTGACTCGAGCTCATGAGTTTTATATTTTTGAAGATAACAAACATCTTTATATCTCATAGTATTTTTTATTTTATATTTATTTTTGTGAATACTAACATTTCAGGAATACCATGCAACATCAAACAAAGAATCAGAGCTCAAAATTTGATTGAATAATGTTATGTTGTAAAGGATCTGTAATATTTATTGATGTAATTTTTGATTTCTTGAGTCGTCTTATAAGGAAGTATGTTTTCTTGGTGATCATACACACACACATACACTCAAGGGAGTGAGATCTACTCAAATCTAGAAGTTCAAGCTTTAAACTAATCATACTGGACGATTTTGGATCGTTTAGGACAATCGTTTATGATCTTGAAAAAGAGTCACCAATGACAATTTAGGGTTTGTCGACATACATGATTTTCCTAAAACCGTTTAAGAAAAATTACCATAATTTCTCTTCTAATTGTCCAGGACGATCCATAATATCGTCATGGACTATCTGTACAAATTTATATTGATCGTCCAGGACTATCCTAATATCGTCCGGGACTATCAGGTCAAATTCTGTACATCGTACTGGACGATCCTGCAATCATCCAGGACGATTTTTGGCACTGGAATTGAGTTTTTATGGTTTTATGAAGCCCTCTTTTTAAGCGCATAGTACGGGACGATCCTACAATCATCCTAGATGATATTTGACATCAAAATTGAGTTTTTAGGGTTTCTAACAAACTTTCATGTGGTATCAGAGCACTTTCAGTTCTGACCCGTGTAGTATTTTTCTAGTAAAGTAAATCATTATCAAATGGCTTCCAGTAGTCAGAGTCATCTATCTTTCCCGTTGGAAGAATAATGAACTCCTTATAGCCCCCAATTAATAAATTACATGAAGTGTCTTATATGCATGTTCAAGTTTAAGCACACATTATTTTAAAAGTAATAATGATCAGTTATTACTCATTCCTATAGTTGTTTTCATTCACAATGCTTGTATCAACATTATAATCATATCAGAATGCTTAAATTACTGTTCTTATTCAAATCATACCAAAAGAAATAAAGGCCAATCCAATCAATACAAAATCATGTAGTTAATATATTTATAATGATCAGTGTTATAGCATACAAAAAAGTTGTATGTTAACAACTTACTAAAATCGAAGATATGCAAATAAAAAATCAAATTTGAAGAAATTAAATGGTAGAAATAAAAATATTTAAAAGCATGAGTAGGTTAAAAGTCACCTACAAATATCTTTGAAAATTTTTCAAAAATAGCGAAACAAACTGACAAACAAATGCATGCTTTCTCTCTCCTTTCTCATCCTTCCCTTCTCATTATTCCTTTCCTTCCCAGCTAAGCTAAGTAAAAAAAAATTCATAGAGGAGATGGCAACACTATTTAAAATAAATTAAATAAAAATATTAGTTTATCCTTCTATAATTTATTACATCTCAATTCATTACATTATTTGTCATAGTAACAGTAATAGTCAACAATACTAACCAATAAAGTTAAAGTGGTTTTCTCCAACATGATCTAAAGCTTTGGCTTCGGCTAAAGCCTTAACAAAAAATAGGCCTAAAGCGACCCAAAGTTGATCTTTTAAATTAAATTTTTTAGTAGATCTTACCAGGTGGTGCCTGTTCTCCATCTTATTTATGATCATTTGTCATTTCCATGTATCTTTCTCTCCTAGATGATAAAATAATTATTATATTTATTTGAACATCATTTTCTATAATGTTTCCAAATTTATATCAATATATCAATTACTTGTTGATGGTGTATCTTATTGGGAACTATTTTGTCATTGTAGTATATAATCATCTATGCGTTCATCTGCCATTTGTATGTGGATATATTATGACATGACTAATCATCGTCGCCATGTTATGTTCTTGATTCTTTCACTTCTCCTCCCAACTTTCTTATGCTCTGTACTCCATCCTTCTTATTGGAACTCTTGGACAATATTTCTTCTCAGAATCTAGATTCTGAATGGTAAAGGAATTTATTGTAATATATTGACCGTGTGTGTATATATATATATACACGAAGCTTTAGATGATGAAAGGTTGACATGTTATGTAATTTTAAAATTTAAATTTATAATTTTTTTTATTTGAGTAAAAAATATCATCTAATTTTTCATATTTTTTATCTTTACATATTCAATTAGAGATTAATTATTAACAAATGAAATATTGTACGCCTTCAATAGTAATTGATAATTAAATGTAATGTGTATTGGATAAAATATGTATTGAGGCACCTAGTAGTGTCGATTTACTAAGGTTATTTTATCTTATTAAAGTGTTTGGAAAAAACATATCTTAAGGCAATTTAATTATGTCATATTGCTATATATATATATATATATATATCTGTGCTCTATATTTATTATGGAATTGAATAATAACAAGATATTTTCGATCTCTGTTTTCATGGTATCAGAGCCAATTCCGTCTTTCTCTTCTACTTGAGTCCTCCTTCCCTTCTCCTTCTTCTTAAGCCAAGAAAAAATGAAATAATAGAGGAGAATGCATCACTATTTAAAATAAACTAGATAAAAATGTTGTTTAGTTCTTAGCACCACAGCACCAAGTCACCCAATGTTGTTTTGCTTCATGTGATCTAGCATTGCGGTACAATACTACCAATAACATCGCTGTGTTAAATTGTTTTTAAAAATTTCAAAGAGCTCAGCATCGGATCGTTGCTCTACACAAAACCACATCACTCCAACTCAAAATTTAATTAAAAATATATATATTATTTATAACTGTCAAACAAATTTAATAGTAAAAGCTTTCTTGTAAGTAAATTTTATAAAAAGCTACAATATTTATTATTATCACTCTCAAACAAATTTAATAGTAAAAATTTGTTTGGTGTTTTAGGAGTTAAATTTTGGGTTTTAGAGTTTCTCATGAAATATTAATTATTATCTTAAAAGGAGTTTGAATATTCAAAAGTTTTATTTTATTCTATTTAAGAAGCTTCATAAGCTAAATTTAAGACTGCTTTTATGTAATATTAATGTAAAAGTTGACCCAAAGTCTCGATGACTCAGAAGAGTTAATCAGTAAGAGGGTAGAAATTGACTCAAAATTGTCCAACTAATAAGTCCTCGTGTGGACCCACGTCCATATATTATAGCTCAAAAGTTGTATCAGAGAGTTAGGCAGAAGTATTTCAGATATATTTTTAAAAGCGATATTATAAATAAAACAATTAATAAAAATTGATCGAATAGAAATAATTTCAAATTAGGCACACTCGCCCACTTAAATGACGACTGGTTGCTAATGTGGCCATCCACCCACAGCACGAGAAATTATTCTGTGCAGACACCAGACATAGCTCCGTGTTCGAAAAAGTAACTCGGACTCCTCTCTATTGATCTACAGGCACAATGGCGACATCATGTATTTCTTAGTCTATGTTGATGATATTATACGAACACAATAACACTCAGTCAATTGTTAAACTTCTAAACAGACTGCACCAGCGGTTCCACATGCAAATTCTGGATACACTGAAACAGTTTTTCGGCATAGCAACATAAACTACATCAATTGGACTAGTTATGCATCAAGCAAGGTATGCAGAATGTATTCTGGAGCGTGCGGGAATGTTAAATAGCAAGGTGGTTTCAACTCCCATTAGTCTCAAGCCAACTCCTAAAACGGATTCACCTGCCTTCGCCAATCCAAAATTATATCGAAAATTGGTTGGAGCACTTCAGTATCTCACACTCACACGATCGGATATCACGTATGCAATTAATAAAGCTTGCCATCACATGAATCATCCAACTGAATTTCATTTTGAATCCCTCAAAAGAATTCTTCGTTATCTGTGCGGTTCTCTACAGATTGGTTTACCAATCATAGCAGGGTCTCTTACGCTAAGCTCATACACAGACTCAGACTGGGTTGGAGATCCTCAAGATAGGAAATCAACAACGGGATACTGTAATTTATTAGGCTCCACTCCCATTTCATGGTGTGCAAAGAAATAATAAACAATAGCAAGGTCATATACCGAAGCATAGTATAGAGCTATAGCTTTGGCAGCAACCGAAATTATATGGCTTAGAAGATTGCTTCAAGAACTTGGCTGAACTCAACAACAACCCACCAAATTATATGGCGATAACACATCAGCAAGTGCCTTGGCTAATAATCCGGTTTATCATGCTCACACCAAACACATTGAGATTGATTGTCATTTCATCAGAGAATGTATTAAAAATAAATCCATACAAGTTCATCACATTGCTTCAAAAGATCAACTAGCCGACTTGCTCACTAAACCCCTATCCATATATCGTTTCAATTATATAGCTAAAAAACTTACTGTCACGGCTGTGCCATTAGTTTGCAGGGGCATGTTAACAAATAAGCAAGAATGAAACGCACTTACAGCGTGTGGTCGTGTTAGGCCGTTATTTCTATTAGAACTTGTTCGGATGACCTCTCTGTAAAAATCTATAAATACGCACTGTAAAGACTGAAATTAAATGATATTTTCTTCCAATCATTGTTGTCTTCTTCTCGATTTTTTGATAGCTGCTAGCTTAACATCATTGCAATTTTCATTATTTAGCCTCAGAGTACAATATTACAATCGCTTTAGCAGAAAAGGGCTTATGAGATTTAGGCTTGGGACAACTTTTGGTACTATTTTTTTCTTAGTTCTAAGAAATTTTTATATTAAAAAGTTATTATAAAAAACAGTAATAAATTTATCCCAAATAAAACCCCAGTCATCCCCTCAGCAATTTACAGCTCCAACAACTAAATGATCAGTTTCATGATCCTCCGCACTGCTCTCCAATCCTTCTTCTTCGTTCTTCTCCACAACTACCAATTTTTCGTTTTTATCATCTTCTCCATTTCCTATACTTCTCCGACCCTTATTCCTCTTTCCCTGCAGTAGCTGTATCAGACCCTCCAAAGAAACATCAACAATATCACTTCTCATCAACTGCTCTGCAACTTCAGCAGGTGTGGCCTTCACTTCTTTCAACAACCCTTCAATCTCCTCAAACATGGGATGCTCATCAATGGCATGGTAATTAGATACTAAAATCCTGAAACTATTTGGCCCACAATAACCCATATTTATATGCATATCCATCCTTCCAGGTCTCAGCAATGCAGGATCAAGCTTTTCTTTATAATTAGTTGTAAATACGACGATCCTCTCCTCGCCGCTTGTCGACCACAGCCCATCAATGAAGTTCAGCAATCCAGAAAGGCTTATCTCATCATTACGAGACTTGTTGGTTTCATTCTTTTTATCATTATTCCTGTTCTTAAAATCAATGGAGCAGTCAATATCTTCTATAACAAGCAGTGATTTGTTCTTCATTGAAACAAGCAGCCTATTAAGCCCAGAGTTCATTCGAACCTCCCTGAGGTTCAGATCATAGATATCAAATTTGAGGTAATTCGCCATGGCACCAATCAAGGTCGATTTACCCGTTCCAGGAGGCCCAAAAAGCAGGTACCCACGTTTCCACGCCTTTCCGATCTTTTTATAGTACTCTTTCCTCTGAATAAATCTCGTTAAATCTTCAAGAACTGTTTTTTTAAGGTCTGCTTCCATTGCCAGCGTCTCGAATGTTGCTGGATGCTGCAGGTCAATTGCCTTCCAGCTTTCATTTTGATTCATGTAAAGCTTCAACCTTCTATCTGCTGCTTTGATCTCCTTCGCCATTTCCAGAATATGAGGAAGGTATGAATCAACCGTAACGTCTTTGTATTTCTTATGGAAAGTGACCTTGAACCAACGGACTTCACGGTTCGAACTGAAATCCCAACGGGGATTCCCAACGTTACTCCTACCGTGATTCTCCTTTGGGATTTTTAGTTGCCATTTGTAGTTGACGCCTTGGAAGTCGTCGATGAGCTCTTCGCCGTCGTCGAGGGAGAGAATTATGCTCTTCTTTTCCTTGTTCTTGTTGGCTCTGAGTCGGCGTATGTTGGAGGAAATTCGGGTCTGAAGGTAAGTGCTTGATGCGTCGTAGAGTTCGTTGGAGGTGAGGTCTTCGGCTTCCTTGATGACAATGGTGTGTTCGGTGGAGAACCAGTCGAAACGGTGGTGGAAGGCGGAGAAGATGATGGTGCGGAGTTCTTTGGGGAGGTATTCGTTGACGATGGTGCGGGCGAGCATGGCGGAGGCGACGATGGAGGCGGCAGTGGTCAGGTATTTCTTCGTGGATTCGACGGCTTTGGTTTTGGAATCCATGGTAGAGGAAAAATTAGTTTTTGTTTTCTTTTTCTGCTTTGGTTTGGCTGTCTGGTGCGGTGGAGGAAAAGTTCTTCTTTTGGGAATTTGAAGGAGGGGGATGGTGTTCGGTGGGTTGGGTCTTGAATTTCAGGTGATTTTATAGAGGGGAGAAAGGGTAGAAGAGGCAATCAGTTTGAGGAATTTTTATTTCGTCGGGTAAAAATACCGAGCATACTGAGTGTTCCGAGCGCCTGTACCAAGCATAATACCGAGCACTTTAGTAACGTGGTATTTTGTTATTGGTTTCCGAATGTATTCGGTAACCTGACGGAATCATCTCTCCAGTTTGAGAGATATTGTGATCGACCTGATCTCTTCCAGTGTAATCATATGATAAAACAATTCTTTGGAGAAAAATAGTTAAACAATAAATTTTTTTTTATAAACACAATCCTATGGGCGGATCTAGTCTTAATTTTCAAGGGGGACAACTTATAAGTAATTGTCTTAGCTTCCAAAAGTAATAAGACCTTTAAATAATAAGGGAACTTAATTTTTCAGATTGTGAGGAAGATCTTGTTGAGAGATCTTCTTGCAAGATCTCTAGAGAGGGAGAGAGGAGGAGGAAGAGGGGAGAAGAGCCGTGAGCCAAAATGCTTCAAAATCTTTTATTCCTTGGCTTAATTCTAATACAAGCTAAAAAGGCCTATTAATAGGCACCTAAGGCTATACAAATAGCCACACCCAAGCTATACAAAAATAAATCTAAAAAATCTGGAATAAAACCTAACATAGCGCCTACGAAATAAATTTTGGTTGTAAGTATATTTTTGACTATCAACTAAAGCTAAAGGGGGATCTGCCCATGTTTTTAGTATATTGGTTGGGAGCCTTGACTATCAACTAAGAGATCTTAAGTTCAACTCTTTCATGTGTAATGTGTGTGTGTGTGAATTTATTTTTATTTGACCTAAATATTTCTAAAAATTGTTAAAAATTTATTATGAAAAAAAGTAATATTTTAAAAATTATTATGATTGTTATATATCTTTTTTTCTATTTTACAAAATAATAAATTAAACATTTTTATTATTTATTACTCCCAAACAAATTTAATTGTAAAAGTTTTTTTTTTTTTTTTTTTTTTTTTTTTTTTTTTTTTTTGAGCTGGGAGTATCGGCATTCGGCCACTAATCTCCCTGGTCGACCTTACGTGCAACCCACGCCATCTACACGGGCCGATACTTAGGGCTTTCACGAGGCGCCGAGGGGATTCGAACTTGGGACCTGGCCTTTGGCCAGCCAAGTCTCCACGGTGGCCACCCCATGGTGGGTTAATTGTAAAATTTTGCTTGGTAGTAATTTTAACTATTTAATTGTAATGACGTATTAACTATTGTTTTAAAAGGTGTTTGAATGTTCAAAAGTTTTGTTTTTTTTTTTATATTTAAGAAGATTCATAAGCAAAATTTATGATTGCTTTTATGTCATTTTCTATAGAAGTCGATGCATTGTATCATGAGAGCCGTGAGAGAAGAGTTAATCAATCAGAGCCTCAGAGGGTATAAAATAGACTCACATGTGGGCCCACGTTCAACCAATAGTCCACATCTGGGCCACGTCCATATATTATAGCCCAAAAGTTGTACCAGAGAGAGAGAGGCATAATTATTTCGGATAAATTTTTAAAACCGAAATTATAAATAAAATAATTAATAAAAAATAAATAATATGAATGCAATCATTCAAATCATATTAGTAGCAGTCAGTATGATCATGAGAGTGTGAAGAAAGAGTAAAACACATAAAGCAAAAATATCTATGAAAACTTTAAAAAATCCCTAACAATATATAAAGCACTATCATAGAATAGTATAGTATACATATAATGTTCAGTTATTTAGTAACAATATAAAAGTAATATCTTAATCACATGCTCAATAACAATAAATCATTGTCTTATATGCATACTCAAGCAGACATATGAAACAAGCAAGGAGTTCTCGACAGTGTGGTATTTTTCTAGTAATAATAAATCAATATCAAATGGCTTCCAGTCGTCAAAGTCATCTCTCTTTCCTATCGACATAATAATGAACTCCTTATAGCTCTCAATTAATAAATTACGTGAAGTGTCTTATATGCATGTTCAAGCACACATTATTATAAAAGTAATAATGACCAGTTATTACTCATTCATATATTTATTTTCATTCATAATGATTGTATCAACATTATAATCGGATCAAAATACCTAAATTACTATTCTTATGCAAATCATACCAGAAGAAATAAAGACCAATCCAATCAATATAAAATCATGTGGTCCATATATTTAGAATGGCAGTACTATAACAAACAAAAACGTTGTATTTTAATAAATTACTAAAATCAAAGATATGTATAAAAAAAAATCAAATTGGGAGAAATCAAAGGGTAGAAATCAAAATATTTTAAAACATGAGTAGGTTAAAAATCACATACAATGATTTGAGAAAATTTTCATTATAGGAAAATCATACATTACCGGCGAAATTTTCCGGCTACTTTCCGGCAGTCAATTTGCAAAAGTAGCGAAACAAATCGACATCCAAATGCATTCTTTCTCTCTCCTCCCTCATCCTCCCCTTCTCCTTCTCCTTCCTTTCTTTCCCAGCTAAGCTAAGCAAAAAATAAAATCATAAAGGATATGACAACTCTATTTAAAATGTTGTTTAGTGCCTAGCACCTCATCGACATGTGATTCAGTACTGCGCTACAATACTGCCAACAGCGTCGCAACGCTAAATTATTTTTAGAAATTCTAAAGAGCCCAGCCTCGAAGCGTTGCTCTACGCAGAACCACATCACTCCAATTCAAAATTTTAATAAATTTTTTTATTATTTATAACTGTCAAACAAATTTAGTATTAAGTTTGATTGAAAGTAAATAATTTAAAAAGCCATAATATTTATTATTTATCACTCTCAAACAAATTTAATAGTAAAAATTTGTTTGTTGTTTTAGGAATTAAATTTTGGATTTTCGAGTTTCTCATGAAATATTACTTTTTATCTTAAAAGGAGTTTGAATATTCAAAAGTTTTATATTATTCTATTTAAGAAGCTTCATAAGCTAAATTTAACATTGCTTTTATGTCATTTTATATGAAAGTTGACCCAAAGTCTCCTAAGAGAGTGAGAGATAGTTAATCAATAACAGCGTAGAAATTGACTCAATATTGTCCAACCAGTGGTCCACATGTGGGTCCACGTTCATATATTATAGCCCAAAAGTTGTACCAGGCGATAATATAAATAAACTAATTAATAAAAAATGATCTAATATAAATAATTTCAAATTAGGCACACTCGCTCACTTACATGACTGGTCGCTGATGTGGCCACCCACCCACAACACGAGAAATTATTCTGTGCAGACACCAAACGTAGCTCTGTGTCCGAAGATGAATCAGAGCGTGTTACGTCACCCGATATGCACAGTTAGTACATAGCCGTAATACACACAGAATAATTAATCCAGCTGAAAGTGAGCTTGAACCTGTTTATTTTTTTTTTTCTTTTTAACTCCAAATAGCCAGTTGCTTACAATTCTAGTGAAATTCAAAATGAGCTCGAACCAGCTGAAAGTGGGCAGCTTGAACCTGTGAACTTCACGATTTGAATTGAATTTGAAGGAGAGAGATGGTGTTTGGTGGGTTGGGAGTTGAATTTTGTGTAAATTTATAGAGGGGAAGGGTAGAAGTGTCACACCCAAGAATTTAAATTTGAATGATTTTTTTTTTTTTAATTTTAACTTTTAATAATAATAACTAAACCTATCTAATGTCTTTCAATAGAAAAAATACCAATGGATAAGTATTTTATGATCAAAAGATCAATATACATATAAAAATGACTGCTCACTTACATGACTGGTCGCTGATGTGGCCACCCACCCACAACACGAGAAATTATTCTGTGCAGACACCAAACATAGCTCTGTGTCCGAAGGTGAATCAGAGCGTTTTATGTCACCCGGTGCACAATTAATACATAACCGTAATACACAGAATAATTAATCCTCACAATACAGAGCAAAATTCAAATTTCTGCAAATGATTTTTTTTCTTTTTAACTCCAAATAGCCAGTTGCTTACAATTCTAGTGAAATTCAAAATGAGCACGAACCAGCTGAAAGTGGGCGGCTTGAACCTGTGAACTTCACGATTTGAATTGAATTTGAAGGAGAGAGATGGTGTTTGGTGGGTTGGGAGTTGAATTTTGTGTAAATTTATAGAGGGGAAGGGTAGAAGTGTCACACCCAAGAATTTAAATTTGAATGATTTTTTTTTTTTAATTTTAACTTTTAATAATAATAACTAAACCTATCTAATGTCTTTCAATAGAAAAAATACCAATGGATAAGTATTTTATGATCAAAAGATCAATATACATATAAAAATGTTCCTAGCACTAGGGGTGTCAATTCGAGTCATGGGTCGGGTTCGAATAGAACTCGAAACTGACCCGGGTTCAAACAGGTCGACGACCCTAACCTGACCCGGGTAGATAAATGGGTCAGAAATCTGAATCCGAACCCGACCCGGCGGGTTGTCGGGTTGACCCGACTCGACACGAGACCCGAAACGCGGATGAGCGGGCGAGCGGCGAGCGCAGGTGAGCGGCGAGCTAGCGGGGTGCGCGAGCAGGCGAGAAGCCAGCGCGGGTGAGCGCGGGGGAGCGGCGAGCTCGGGTGCTGGGCGCCTCGGACGTGGGCAGGCGCGGTAGCGTGCGCTAGCAGCCTTTGTCGCGGGGCAGGTCTTGGCAGCAGCGGGCGGTGCGCGGGCAGGCAGGGCAGCTTCGCGGGCAATTTCAATTTAAACGGGTTTGCGAGTTGACTCGGCAACTCGCCGGGTCAACCCGATCCCGACCTGTATTTCAAACGGGTCGAATCCGGGAACCCGAACTTGACCCATTTTGAAATCGGGTCGGGTCCAACCCGGCTTTTCTGGGTCAGGTCCGGGTCAGATATTCGTGTCGTGCCAAATATTGACACCCCTACCTAGCACCAAAACCCCTAAGTGACCCATTATCGCAACACTTGATCATGTGATCTAGCACCGCGCTACAACTCCACCAATAGCTAAGGGTGTCAATATTTGACCCGACCTAAAACCCGACTCGGGCCCTGTCACACTCCAAAATCTATATTGAAAGAATTATATCTGTCTTTCATTTTAATCATTTAACTAGAGCTTACCAATAAACAACAGACATGAACATGATTGCATTTTTTTCTTATATGAAACCTCATATCATAGGATTTTACCCTTTATTAAAAATATATATATAAACGTAATGAGTATTTAGCCCAACAAATAGCTAAACTCTAACAACTCAAACCAATGCAATATAAAAGAGAATAATATGTTATAAATCATATAAAATAATATATGCATCAATGTCTATATTGATTATCTGTATTAATTTATCCTTCTATAGTTCATCACATCTCAATCTTTTACTTCATTAATTAGTCACAGTAGTAGTAACAGTCAACAATACTAGCCAATAACGTTAAAGTGGTTTTCTCCAACATGACCTAAAGCTTTGGCTTCGACTAAAGCTTCAACAAAAAATAGGCCTAAAGCGACCCAAATTTGATCTTGTAAATTGATTTTTTTAGTAGATTTTATCAGGTGGTGCTTGTTCTCCATCTTATTTATGGTCATTTGTCATTTCCATGTATCTTTTTCTCCTAGATGATAAAATTATTATTATAGTTATTTGAACATAATTTTCTATAATGTTTCCAAATTTATATCAGTATATCAATTATTTGTTGATGGTCTATCTTATTGGGAATTTATTTTATCATTGTAGCATATAATCATCTATGCGTTCATCTGCCATTTGTATGTGGATAAGTTATGACATGACTAATCATCGTGGACATGTTATGTTCTTGATTTTTTCACTTCTCCTCCCAACTTTGTTATGCTTTGTAATCCATCCTTCTTATTGGAACACTTGGACAATATTTCTTCTCAGAATCTAGATTCTGAATGGTAAAGGCATTTATTGTAACAAGCATAGAGAGGCCAGCTAGGGTTTTTTTCGTGGCTCTTCTCTTGTCTTCATCGCCACCTTGTCGGGTGAGGCCGCCCTCTCCCGGACCTCCCCTCATGGCTCTCAATCAGGCTAATCCCCCCCCCCCCCCCCCCCCCCCTGAGATCCTCAATCCTGGGAAATCCGGCTCCCCCTCTCGAATGTTCTTATGCGAATAACGTCTCAGACGACTCCCCTCCCTCTGAAGACTTCCCGATGTCCTTTGTTCCTCCAAAACCAAAGCTTTCGTTTGTTGCTGGAGATATTTCCGAAGGTGCTTCCCTCTGGTCGCTGTCTTTGGTAGTCTACTCTCTTTGCCTTATTACGACCGTTTACTTGCTGCCATGAACAAGGTATGGTAGTTGAAAGGTTCGGTCTCCCTTCTCTCCTTAGCTGATGGGTTTTTCTTATCAAGTTCACTTCTGGGGAAGATTAATCTATGTTATTGTCTGGCGGTCCCTGGTTTTTACTTGGCCGACCATTCATTTTGCAAAAATGGTCGCCCAAGTTCAAACCTAGGCGGGATGAAACTGCCTCCTTCCCCATTTGGATCAAAATCATGGATTTGCCTCTTGCTCTGTGGACCCCGTTTGGGATCTCTAAGATCGCTCGCTATATTGGTACCCCGCTGAATGTTGATTCCCTCACGGCCAAGAGGACTAGGCTAACCTTTGCTAGGGTTTGTGTCCAAATCAACAAAGACTCTCTCCTCCCTGATGAGATACTGCTAGAAATTGATGGGGAAGATCTTAACCTTCAAGTTTTATACGATTGGAAACCTTCTCATTGTGAAGGTTGTAGTTCTTTAATGCATATGTTTTCTCTTTGCCATGTTAACCCCAACCCAAAACCTAAACTCCCTCCTCCCAAATTCAGAGGTCGCAGCACTACCCGCCACCCCTCTCGTCGTCCACCCGTTACTGTCCCCTCCTCTCAGAAAAATCAACCTCTTATTCCTCCAGTGTTGACCTCGTTTTATTTTAGTTTGCCCATGTGGATTTTCGAGTTATTTAATTGAACCTCGTCGAGCGTAAATTGAGCTCGAGTCGACTCGACTCGAGTCGAATTTAACTCGACCAAGTTTAGTTAAGCTCGATCAATGCATATCACCCCGTCGGGCCCGATTTGATTTCAATTGATATTATTTTTTGGTTTAATTTCGTAGAACTAAATTATTTAAATTAGATCGAGCCCACCTTGACTCAAATCGAGTTAAACTTGGACTCAGATTCAACCCGATCTAGCCTAATTAAACCCTATTAAAATTGAATTGATTTTATCAGCATTTTAAATTAATTTATATATCGAGAAATTTGCATTATGGCTACGAGCGAGCAGGATCCCCGATTCAGCTGAAATCACACCATTAGCGGGAGCTTGTATGGCAAGATTTCAAATGCCAAGAAAAAAAAAACATTGAAAATAGGGCCGGCGTGGGAACGAAGCAAGAGCTGCTCTCATTCTTCAGAACAATTATTACGTCCTCCGACCGGACATAGAGGAACGTCCGGTCGGAGGCCAAATCGGATCAAAAAAATGAGAAATACCGAGCAAATACCGAGCAATGCCAAACAATAACGAAGAATATCATCACGTGAAGACCCAATACCGAGTTATACCGAGCTATACCGAGTTATACAAAAGTTGTACCGAGTTTTTCCTAGAAAAAACTCAGTACAACTCGGTATTGCTCGGTATAACTCGGTATTGATCTTCACAGAGCGGTATTCCTCGTTATTATCAAATAATACCAAGTAATACCGAGCAAATACCGAGTTTTTTGGCGGGATTTTGCCTCCGACCGGACGTTCCTCTACGTCCTTACACCGGACCTAATAAAAGTTCCATTCTTCAAGACCACACCCGACCTCATTCAAAGCGTCGACATGGAATACCACATAAGACGGTGATGTTTATCTCATCTAGAGATGCAAGAAATAAAGCTTTTGCTGTTAATTGCTTTCTGCTTAGATTTAAACCAACATGAAGAGGACAGCTGGCTCCTTCTTCCAAAATCGGATAGGTAAATTTCTAGCCACATGAAGCTAAAACAGGATTAAAAGTCTAAGAATGATTGTCTTTACTTTATTTTTATTTTTATTATTATTTTCAGATTGTATGTTCAACTATAACCATTTCTCATTTAAGTCTATTTTATTGATTATCATTTCAAGTCTTCTCGCATATATATCTTTTTTCCCCTTCTTGGCAATCGCTGCTGTGTGTGTGATCTCTGTCGCCTGTTTCGTCTCAGGGAAGTCCTCTTTTCTCTCTAGTTCTTTATTCTCGGTGTTTTGCTTGTTTCGTTTTTCTTTTTTCGGCTTTGATGGCGTCTTCCCAGTTTCGTGATACGGGTTTTTTGAATTCATCCTCCTCGGATCTTTCTTTTAAAGATGCTTTGTATGTAGCTTCTTGTTCGATCACTTGAATATAAATTTATATATACTCGCCACTTGAGCTATATTTTTTTTTTTTTTTTGTAGAATTCAATTTGAAGATTAAAAAGCTTGATATTCTATTCAATTACATCACTAAAAATATATACTAAGATTTAGGACCTATGGAGTCATAAAAAAAACCGAATCAATTAATTTAATTAATATTTTTTTATTTAATTTTAGTTAATATTTAAATTTTAAATTATATTTTCCTAGCATAATTTTAAAAATACTTATGCGAATTTTTTCGGCTCGATTTATTGAATTTTCTCTTATCTTATTTTATGACTTAATAAAAACAATTCTTCACCATTATAAATGATTATTCAAAAACATAACAATGTTGATAAATGTTATTCAAATGAGGAAATATATACAGTAATTTAAATAAAAATTTGTTTATCACATAACATGAAATCAGATTGAAAAAGAGGCTTCACCTAGTTTATTAATTTCCTTCGATTTTATGATTTAACAAAAATAATTTCTCTCATAATTTATGAATAATTATACTAAAAAATATGATCAATGAAATCAATATGAACTATACGATGGAGTGTTTTGGATTTTTATTCAAATTATCAAAAATGTCCGTCCCAAAAAGTTTATAAATAGGGGCACATTCTCCACATAAGGAGAGTGGAAGAGCTAAGTGAACTAAAATGCTCTATAGTATTTTCAAACTATCATGACGACCACCAAGGACGATCACCATCCTATTTTCTAGTTTCCTATAAAGATATAATCCCATTGTTGGATTTTTGTAATCCATATAAGAATATTTAAATTTTGTAATCATATTTCATCACTTGTGTGAAATGAACAGTTTGTTGTATATCCTATGGGTGTCAATATTTGACACGATAGGAAAACCCGACCCGGAAAATCCAGGTTGAACCCGACCCGATTTCAAAATGGGTCGGGTTTGGGTTCCAGAAATCGACCCGTTTAAAAAACGGGTCGGGTTCGGGTTGACCCGGCGGGTTGCCGGGTCAACCCGCCAACCCGTTTAATTCAAAAAATTTCGAATCTCGCCTCTGCCTGCTGCCCGCCCGCGCTGCCCGCCGTCCCCCTGCGCCTGCGCCTGCGCCCGCGTGCCCAGCGCGCCCGGCCGCGCCTGACCGCGCCCGCGTTGTCCCAGCTCGCATATGCCCGACCGCGCCCGCGCTGTCCCCGCTCGCGTCCGCCTGCCGCGCTCGCGTCCCCCGTCGTCTGCCGCCGTCTTTCCAGCGCCGGCAACCCAAACCGGGTCGGGTCGGGTCAACCCGGCAACTCGCCGGGTCGGGTCCGGGTTCGGTTTTCCGACCCGTTTGTCTACCCGGGTCGGGTTAGGGTCGACCTGTTTGAACCCGGGTCAGTTCTGGGTTCGACCCGAACCCGACCCGTGACCCGAAATTGACACCCCTAGTATGATTTTTTCTATTTTCTAGATTTTTCGCATAAAAAATCTCTGGCCTCATCAAATTTATCTATGTGTTTGTTGGAATCTTATATAATGCTAAAAGTATATAATTCTGACTCTACTGCTACAAGATTTTCTGGCACAAAATAAGACTAAATTTCAATTAAAATCTCAAACTAATGAAAAACAAGGAAAATTACAAAAAAAAAATATTGGATAATCTAAATCCTGCAAAAATCCTCCTCTTCGTCTTCCTCTTCGAAAATGGGAGCTTCTGTAGATAAACCATGGAGGTCGGAGATCTCCTTGACTCCTCCATGTTCGTTTCATCCAAAATCCTCTCCAAGATTTAGCTGCTTCGCATCTCTCTTCTTCCTCTAACGAAATTGAGAGAAGAGTTAGGTCAAAGAAGAGGTCAAGAAATTACTCTGTGCGGAGTCTGGATTTTAGTGTATATACTCTGTATAAAAGCACTCTATATTTTCTATAAAATATGTATATACTATGTATACTTCCAGACTCTGTACGTAATAATTCCTCGAATATGAAAGAAGGAAAAGTAGGGAAAGATAGAAAGAAAGAATTCAATCTATTGAATTTCTTTTCGCTCGAATTTTGACATTTTTATTTTACGAATAAAATAAGCTACTCATTTTAAAATATATAAAATAAATTTATATATTTTAAACATTAAACCTTGATTCAGTGCTCATAATTATTTTAATAAGATATTAGAAAGTAATCTATTTATCTATACATGAATTATAATTTCTCAATTTAAGGATTCTTTATCTAAATTTTATAAAAACAAGAGAATTAAAAATAGGTCATCAATAGAGTGTTTTATTGATTTTTGTTAGAAATGTCATTTAAAAAAAATATATAAATAGACTGATACTCTCTACTTTAATTATACATTTATTTTCCATTTTCGTCAGGCATAGTCAACTCGACTAGAATTTATATTTATGTCAACAAATACTTATAATCATCAAAATATTAGTCTTAGTAGTTTAGTTTTATTCTATTTAAGGATTTTCTAAGGCTTCATTTGGGATGACTTTATTACTGCTTCTTAAAACAACTTTTTAGTAGAAAGATGTTTTAAGAAGCAGTAAGAAAGCCATCCCAAATGAGGCCTAAGTTAGGAATTATAATTTATTTTTGTCATTTTGTATAAATGTTGATGTCAGTGATGGCTTTCTTATTGATTCTTAAAACAAACTTTTAGTACGAAGAACTTAAATTTTATACTAAAAATTTATTTTAAGAAGCAGTAAGAAAGCCTTCCCAAATAAATCCTGTTAGGAATTAGTATTTATTTTTGTCATTTGGTATAAATGTTGATGCAGTGGTAGATATTCACATACTTGAAAAGTTTGTCGTAGCTTAAATGTGCTCTTATAGAGTCAAAGAAAAGAGAATCAAAATTAGAATCATAAAATGGACTCAATCCCATCCAAGGCAATAATAATTCACGTGGAGGCCCACAGACCAAATATAGACCGAAAGTCTTATTTATAGAGACAGTGGTAGGAACTTTTATTTGGTCCGGTGAACGTACGTAACTCTACGTTCGGCTGCCAGTAGAATCACGCTACGCGTTTTCATTATTTACTGCGCAACCCGACAACCCGACCCGGAACGGACCCAAGATTGCTCAGTATTGATCAGTATTGCTAGGTATTGGTCGATTTAGCTCGGCAATAACCGATACCGAGCAATACCGAGCAAATACCGAGTTGAACTGAGTTTTTTCTAGCAATACCGAGCAAATCCCTAGCAATACCGAGCAAATCCCGAGCAAATACCGAGTTGTACCGAGTTGTAGAAAACTCGGTACAACTCGATATTTGCATGGTATTGGTCTTCACAGAGCGGTATTTTTCGTTTTTGCAAAGCAATACATAACAATACCGAGCAAATACCGAGCAATACCGAGAAAATCGCGAACATAGCATTCCCGGGTTCCGGTCTGGGTCAAGTCATCGGGCCGCGCGGTAAAGAGCAAGAGCATGTGACGACATGTTATTGGCGGCCGAACGTAGCTCTATGTCCGGTCAGAGGACGTAATAATTATTCGGTAGGGCTCTTTTTCCGAGAGCTTCCACGAATAGATTTCCCCTTCAAAATTCCAATTTTGCTACTGCTATTAACGCTTACTTAACACGGAAATGTCTTATTCAGCATCCTTACCGCTCGTTATGCTTTGGACAGTCATGATTTAGCCACACATGGATTCATTTTAGTAAACAATGATACGCATAGTCTTGTAAATGGTTGTGGATTGGATGAGCATGGGAACAAATTTTATAAACCGCCCTCTTAATAATTACTATTAGCCTAAACATCATGAAAAAATAACAATTTCAGGCATAATCGAGGAGAGTAAGATGGGGTTGAGGTTTCGTTTGGGACGGTTTTTTTAATGCTTCTTTAAGCAGTTTTTTAAAAATTTTATATTAGAAAATTGCTTTAAGAAGTAGTAAAAAAGTCATCCCAAACGAAATCTAAGCCACTCCCGACTCACCTCAGCTCTAAGATCTCTTTGGATTTTATCGACTGTATTTACAAAGAGAAAGATGTTGCCGAATCAGTTATTTGTGAGTGATTTTTTTTCGTAGTTTTTTTGTTTGAAATTTGTCATATATATTTTGTATTAATATTGTCATAATTGTTTGAATGATGGATGCTTTTTTTTGTATTTAATTAATTATTATTTTTTACTTGTTTTAAGTTATAGTTAATTATTGTCGAATATGATGGAGTTTTTTTTTTATTGTAGATTTGAGAAAAAACATATATTTTGTATCAATATTAATTCATATATTAATATGTTATTTTAAAAATTCATACATTTATGACTGATGTTTTATTTTAAACATGTTGAATATGTTTTAGCCGACCCCACGTAGTGGGATAAAGGCTTGATGTTGTTGATGTTGTTGTATGTTGAATATGTTTAATTAAATTAATTCAGGATAGTAATAGGTTATTTTTACAATTTTCAGTAATTTTAATAACATGTATGTTGATGCTTCTTATGGTCTAACTCTTGTACTAAGAAAGATGAGTAAACATTTGACTTCGATTATAGTCATGCATAATAGACAACTGGGTCTGAATGAGCAGTTATCACCTACACATATCGGAGGTCAAACTCATCTAACAAAAGTCCTGAAAAAAATACTAATCTAAAACAGCTGAAGTCACGAGTCCATAGAGCACTTGGATATGATCCATCATGCAGTGCAATAAATTTGGTATGTCGTTATCTGATTGGAAATGATTTTGTTGCAACAAATATTGATGATGATGAAGTGTGTGAAGTTGTATTGGATCATGCATCTAGAGAAGTGTTTATTTTGTATTTTGAAGACGAGATGTCGGGCACTGAGATGAGGACTTTTGAAAATATAAACGTCCATATAACGCAGTCCCAAAACTTACTTGATATGCTTGAAGGTTGTCCAATCAATCATACTGGTATTTCGGATGTCAATGAACATATGCAATAAGTATTCGAACAACTTTTTTTTTATTTATGCAACTAATCATGTTTTATATATCATATTTATAATACTGAGTGATCGTATCTGCAATAGGTTCATGAGAGATAAAATTGATTTAAACACAATTAACCCATCATGACATTAATGAAGAGGAAGGTGTGAGGGGTCATATGCCAACAACTATTGACGGTTATGAAACAATGAGTAGCAGTTCTGACAATGAGCTTGATGAAATTGTACAAGACTAGTCATCTGATTTAGATTTGCCTGACACAATAGATCATGACACCATACAAAATCTGATTATAAACAATTGTCTAAGGTCTATAAATGCAGAAGAACATATGGTGCACTAATAATTTTGCTGGCATATGTCATGCTACTCAGAAGTTTGACGCAGAGTTTGACTTTGAAGATGCTAGAAAGAGTAATAAAGTAGGAGAAGAATTGCATATTCCACACAAGAGTTAGTGTAAGGGATGTGTTTCGGCTCTAAGACATACCTACAATTTGGATTACGTGGTTGATCAATATTAAATAATATGGAATTTGTAATATTAACATCAAATAAGCAAAAGTTGATAGTATCATGTGTACAACAAACAATAACCCCTTATAGACCGTGTTTATGGCGTTTGCATGCCCGTGCAAGCAAGCGTCTAGGAGGGTCGTGGAAGATTTCCATATTAAGAAATGATTATATATGTACTACTCCAATTCTACCCACGGGTCATAGATAATGCACTTCTATATTTATCAGCTTCTTCATTAATTGTACCAGCTATTACAAAACAAATGGACTTAAAGCCCAAAGAAATAATTAGTTGCCATTGCAAACTTGTTTCTCTTCTCTCAGATGCTTTTTTATCTTATATACATATAAACTTATATGCATTGAACAAGGCATTATAAATTTTAATATTTATAAAATAAAAAATAATGTATGTAAATTAAAAGAAATAAATTGAAAAAATTTATTAAATTATACTAGTGCTTTTTTTATTATTATTAGTCGTTGCAAATGCACATAAAGATATATACAAAATATCAAATAGTACAACTTAAATAAATAGCAGATAACTTATATAGCATGAAAATAAAAAATATATATTATTTAAAAATTCGTTTGTTAAGGATGTTTCGTTCTATAATGAACTTAGTTTTTGTTAAAGATTCAATCCCTTTCCTTTAATTATTTAGAATTTATTTGGAGTAACAATAGCTTCGGCATCGATAAGAGATGATGTAATTATCACCACATTGTGCTTTGGGTACGATTTTGGTTTCAGGATTTTCCAATGCAGGCAATCAAAATCCAATTTTTAAATTATTTTAAGCTGAAATTGATAACCATTTCATTAGCATCAAAGTATAAAATTACAATAGATTTAGCAGAAAATCAATGCATGGAAAAGATATATTAGAGAGATTTAGTCATCCTCTGAGCAATTAACAGCTCCAACAACTACTTGATCAGTTTCATGATCCTCTGCAATGTTCTCCAATCCTTCTTCTTCCTTCTTCTCCACTAGCAACTGTATCAGACCCTCCAAAGCAACATCAACATTATCACTTCTCAGCAACTGCTCTGCAACTTCCGCCGGCGTGGCCTCCACCTCTTTCAACAACCCTTCAATCTCCTCGAACATGGGATGCTCGTCAATGGCGTGGTAATTGGATACCAAAACCCTGAAACTATTTGGCCCACAGTATCCCATATGTATATGCATATCCATCCTTCCAGGTCTCAGCAATGCAGGATCAAGCTTTTCCTTATAATTAGTTGTAAACACCACGATCCTCTCCTCGCCGCTTGTCGACCACAGCCCATCAATGAAGTTCAGCAATCCAGAAAGGCTTATCTCATCATTATTAGACTGGTTGCTTTGATTCTTTTTATCATTATCCCTGTTCTTAAAATCAATGGCACAGTCAATATCTTCTATAACAAGCATTGATTTATTCTTCATTCCAACAAGCAGCCTCTTAAGCCCAGAGTTCTTTCGAACCTCCATAAGGTTCAAATCATAGATATCATATCTGAGGTAATTCGCCATGGCGGAAATAAAGGTCGATTTGCCCGTTCCAGGAGGTCCGAAAAGCAGGTACCCACGTTTCCACGCCTTTCCGATCTTTTTATAATACTCTTTCCTCTCAACAAATCTCGTTAAATCTTCAAGAATTGTTTTCTTGAGGTCTGCTTCCATTGCCAGCGTCTCGAATGTTGCTGGATGCTGCAGGTCAATTTGCTTCCACCCGTCATGCTCATTCATGTAAAGCTTCAACCTTCTATCCGCTGATTTGATCTCCTTCGCCTTTTCCAGAATATGAGGAAGGTATGAATCCAATGTAACGTAATTATATTTCTTATGGAAGGTGAGCTCGTAGCGGACTTCACTGGATAAACTGAAATCCCCATCGCGATTCGCACTTTGATCCTTCTGCTTGCTTATCAACTTCCATTTGTACTTAACCCCTTGGAAGGCGTCGATGAGCTCTTCGCCGTCGACGAGCCTGAGAGTTATGTTGTTATTGTTGTCACTCTTACTAACTCTGAATCGGCGCATGTTGGGGGAAATTCGGGTGCAAAGGTAAATGCTTGATGCTTCGTAGAGTTTGTTTGAGGTTAGGCCTTCGGTTTTATGGATGAGGATGGTTTGATTGGTGGAGAAGCGGCCGAAGAGCTTGTTGAAGGCGAAGCGGACGATGAAGCGAAGTTCATTGGGGAGGTATTCGTTGATGATGGTGCGGGCGAGCATGGCGGTGGCGGCGATGCCCAGATATTTCTTGATGGATTCCATGGCTTTGGTTTGGAAATCCATGGCGGAGGAAAAATTAGATTTTCTTCTTCTTCTTCTTCTTCTTCTTCGGGTGGTTTTATAGAAGGGGAGGGGGCCTCATAGCTATGAGTATGATCTCCTCATTTGATCTACTTCGAACGTAATATTTGTCGGTTGTTATAAATATTGATGCCGTGGTGGATATCACAAACTTTAAAAGGTTCAGTGTGGCTTAAATGTGTTCATACAGAGTCAAAGAAGAGCCCATCAAAATTAGATTCAATGAAATGGACTCAAGCCCATCAAGGAAAGTAATTATTGACGTGGAGGCCCACGGCCCAAATATAGTCCGGAAGTCTTAATGAGAGAGACAGAGGTAGCATTCTTTTTCCTCAAAAGCTTCCTAGAAATAGATTTCGATCCCCTTAATGCATTTCCCCTTCAAATTTCCTTTTTTGGATCCTGCTATAAATTCTGTATCCACTTACTGCGAAGATGTCTTACTGAGCATCCTTACCATTGGTTATGTTTTGGACGGTTATGATTTAGCCACACGTGATACGCATAGTCTTGTAAATGTTTGTGGGATTGCATGAGCTTGGATGGAGTTGGTAATGCTTATTTGATATAGCCTCAATATCATCTTCGCTTTGATTCACATTATGAATTGGTGCTTTCTTTAAATTAGATGTGGCAATAAATTTTCCTCTTTATGTCAATTTCATATGACAAAATTAGGATAAATTCCTTCAGAAAATAGAAATATATTTTGTCTAAGGCTTCGTTTGGGACGGCTTTTTTATTGCTTTCTAAAACGGAGTTGTAGTGCAAATTTTTTATTTTTTGTACTAAAACTCTGTTTTCAGACGCAATAAAAAAGCCGTCCCAAACGAAGCCTAAGGCTTGTGAATACCAAAAAGCTATATATTGACACCATTTACACAATCACTACTCAATTTCAGTTTGGTCATCCAATTATTATTCATTATAAGTGGAAGAAAAAGTTTTAAGCCGCTGCAAAGAACATAAAATTTTATGTTAGTCGATATATAGCTCATGGAGAAATATTAGGGGAGATAAATATTTAGTGGCAAAGATAAATATTTCAGGATATTAATTGGATGACCAAATAATCTCTAAATTTGGCATGTTTATAATCAAATCGACTAGTCCAATGAAGAGAATCCAACAAGCCCAAGATAACTTAATTTTAACATTCTTAAGACACTTAAACGCTAAAGAAATGATTGATGATCTAAATAATTAATACAAGTCATTAGATGGAGTGCCTTGGATTTTCTCTATATTTATTACAAGCATGACATTGTTTGATTGAAAATATGGTTTTGCAAAAATTTAATTTTCTTTGGAAAAGTTGAATTTATAGAATTATAGTTTTGAAATTGAACACGTCATTATGAATAGTATATCGCATCGGGAGGCGAATATATCATTCTCTAATGGGTTCAAATTTTAGAACTTTGAATTTTATCTTAATTATCATAGGCAAACTCATGAAAGAATCACATCTAACCCCGGAGGGTCAAAATGAAATTTAATCAAGTGTTTGACTATAATGATCCGGATATGATATAGTTAATTTCATAATCAAAGTAATGATAATAAAGAAATATATCTTCCCAAAGAAAGATGATATTGCCTATTATCGATTATTTGAATATGGCAATAATGATCATCATTTTTTTTTTTAAATTTCTCAAAGAGAATTAATTGAGGGTTTTGAAAATTTAATTTTTTAAAATCTAGTATGAGTTACTCAATCTCCTACGAGTGCAAGATCTCGTAGTTAATTACATCGTAGGAAACCAGAATCTCCTACGAATACTCTCGATTAAAATAGCGGTAGAAAATTTATTTAAGATTTTCAAAGATCAATATCAAAGAAGGTTAAGGGTTGGAAATTCAAGTGGGATTGGATCAAATTTGAGCACTTTTTTATTATTTTTTATTTTTTTATTTTTATTTTTTTTTATCAAATTTGAGCACTTATTTCTTAAGTCAACGAAAAAAAGGGTAGGAGGCACATGGAATTCTAAAATAATTCAGAAGTGTTACAGCATATCCTAAATGTTGGGCTTGAATTTAATTGAAAGATTTTAAAATTTAAGTGATCAATTTTATTAGAAAGCTGGGATTAGATTTCCGGGGGTTGAGGTCTTATAGTCGAGCTTGCTTCAGAACCTAAATCTAAATTGGATACTTAAAATTAGAAACCTGAACCTAACTAATGCAATACAAATATGGACTTATCCTGGCCTAGATTAAGGAGCCAGCTAAACCACCTAGGCGCTTTAAAAATCATGAGTCTATTCTTTTAATGTAAGGTGGTGTGGACGTTGTTTAAGATAAGTTTTTGAGAATATGACCGACATATAGAACAGATTCTGAATTGACCCCTTTAACTTATGCAGGGTATTTAATGTCTAAATAAATATAATTAAAGATTTAGACTCGATTTAATTTGTTGATAATGCAATGCATGCTAGTCGATTCGATTAAATGCTTAAATTTGGGATGAAGAAGTTTTAAAAGGCTTAAAAATATCCTAAAGATGCACATATTCCCCTTGGACAGATCTGTACCCTCATAGGTCAGGTGGTCTGTCAAAACTTGCAGGCGGGGAGGTGCTTAGCAAATGAAAAGAAAATGCAGCAATTATGCATGAGAACTCCTGGCGGTCTCGGACTTACTTCTTAAGACTGTTATAGTCGTTATCTTATCTTAAAAATTTTAACTTTAATTAATGTAGAAAAATTTTAGACTGGTCCTTATGAGCCTACAATCGTACTCCAGGCAAAATCAAAATCGACATGCAATTAAAAAGACTAGAAAAATAAGTAATTCTACTGCGAAATCAATTAAATAAATCAACTAAATTAATTATTCAATATGATTGATATCAAGTCAATGTTTATACCGATGAACTCTCAGTACCAATGCTCGGTACCGCTCGGTATCAATGCTCGATACCACTCGGCACTTCTCGTTACCTCCCAATATTTCTTAATAAATACTGCTTGGAATTACTCAATATTTCTAAATAATTATGTATTTCTTAATATAATTTCTTCCATTTAAATCAATATGATTGTTTCTTATATCTGAGTCAACATGATTGGTACACAACATATAAACAAGCAGAGAAAGCTTTAAAATCTTTGTAACACATTTGTGAAAAAACCGAGAATGCTTTTTCAAACAGAAATATTACTGATACGGCATCGCAAAATCATCTTGATCGGGCACGAATCTCGAGGCAAAACCTAGTTGGAAACTTCAAAAATTAATTTCGGGAGCATATGAACTCCGATTTCAGCGAGCTTACAGTCAAACTGAGCGTCTCGGAAATACAAACCCAACGACACCAAGATCAACCCAATCCGAGCCCAAATGAGTCCGAATCAAAGGTTCGAAGCGCTGTTGGAAGGTTCAAACCGCAATTTGAGTTATCAAACAGTCTTCGATTTTGACGAGCTTATACTCGAATCGAGCGGCTCAACGAGACGAATCCAACGAGCCCAAGATCATCAAATTCCGACATCATTAAGGCCATCAAATGTCCAATGAACGGTGCATGATTAAAAGATTCGATATCGACCGTCCATTCAAACCACTCCCTGTTCGCCCATGATCTCACGCCTATTTACGGGCTATGCCACTCCAAAAAAACTCTAAATAGAGCCCTCATTCTACACCAAGGGGCTCAAGTGAAGAAAGAGAAGAAGAAGAGAAGGAGAAGGAGAAAGGGGAATAGGAGATTCCTCACCTCCTCGACCACCGCCGCCGGAGCTTTTCCTGCCGCCTGAAGACGCCGGAACTCTGCCGGATTTGGAGGAAACGCCAAGAATTCGCAGAAGAAGAGAAGGAGAAGGAGAAAGGGGAATAGGAGATTCCTCACCTCCTCGACCACCGCCGCCGGAGCTCTTCCTGCCGCCTGAAGACGCCGGAACTCTGCAGGATTTTCAGGGAACGCTAGGAATTCACAGGACTTTGTGAATTTAGTGGAAGAAAACAAGTTGTATTTGGATAATCCCGACTTGTGGGACGAAATCCGCCATTTGTAACCTACGAAAATACTAGTGGAAATTTGCAACTGGGCGAGGCCCCGTGGTTTTTTCCCATTTTTGGGTTTTCCACGTAAAAACCCTCGGTGTTCACCCTCTTTTCTGTTTGTGTGTTAAACTTACGTACAACGCTCGGACGCGAATTTACAAACTCTACCGCCGCGTATTTTCTGACACGCAACAATTACAAAAGCATGTTTTCTCCCTCTAGGGCATATAAACAGTACGCTTTTACTATTGCAAATCATGGACTACAAACAACTTATAAACTTTGAAAATAAAAGTACTTCAAAATAACTCTTACAATAAAACTTTGAAAACAAACAGTACTTTAAAATAATTCTTAGTTAAACCTCGCCACGGGGCAGCTTGAATCCCCGACATATTCCCTAAATGTACAAAAAAACGATCATTCATGCAACTTGTTCTTCTTTCAACTTCAACTATTCCTCTTCCTCCTCATGAATGTTTGCATAGTGTCATCTTCATTGACTTTTTCTCCTGCAAACCAATCTTCATCTTCACCTGCTTTCTTCGTTTCTTCTTTCTCAGTAGCTGTGAAATATTTTTTGAGCGGAAATCCTAAAAAAAATAGATGTTTCGTGGTAGTTCATTTAAAAAAAAGGTCATAAATTTTAAAATCCTAAATTTGAATAGAAATATTTTGGATAGGATCGGTCGGCTGGCAAGAAAAAAATAAAAAAAAAAATCATAAATTAATATCCGTGTGTACATGACAAGTGTCAAGATTTTATTAGGCTCCGGACATAGAGTTACGTCTGGGTCTGCACCCAACAAAAATTCCCCCTACCGGCCCAATAATAAAAAATCAGCTTATTTTAAATTATATTAGTATATATAAGATTAAATTTAATTTTTAAAACAAATAATCCTCTCCGCTCTCCGCTCTCCGCTCCGCCTCCGCCTTCGCCTCACCCGTTTTTTTTTCTTTGGCTGCAGCATGCTCTCTCTCTCTCCACCGAACAATTATTTAATCCGGTGAACGTACGCTCCTCTACGTTCGGCCACGAATGTTATAACGCCACGTAGCATGAAGAAAAGTCGCCGACCCGACCCGCTGTGTTTTGGGTTCTCGCACGTGTTAAATTTTAAATGGCAAAAAAACGGGAACACTTTGAAGGCCGACGCTTCACCTTCTTACGTTCGAATCCCTGTCACTGTTTACTGCGTTTTTTCAGATTTCTACCAAATCCTTTTGAGTTCTCCAGCATTTTCTTCGTAAATCTGCAGGATTTTGTTCCTAGTTCTCCATCATTTCAACTCGAAGTTCTTCGTATTTTCCAGTTGAAAACCACCGCTGACAAAATGCCTGAGGTTAGAATCGATTTGCCGAGAATGTTTGTTAATCTCGTTATTAATCTAAAGGTACCGAGTTTTTTAAACTCGGTACACATTCTAAAACTCGGTACTAATGGGTATTTGGTATTTATTTATTTTTCCTTTTTCTCGGTATATGATTGTTATAACTCGGTACACATTATAAAACTCGGTACTAATCGGTATTCGGTATTTAATTTTTGTTACATTATCTCGGTATATGATGAGTAAAACTCGGTATAGGTCCTTACTGATTGATAAAACTCGGTACACATTTCATAGTGATGTTTGTTTTTCCTTAGTAAATTGAACAGAGTTATATAGTTGTATTTAGGGTTTAGGATTTCGTTCTTCCGGATTACTCGGTATTCGTTATTCGGTACTCGGTACTCCGTACTCGGTACGAGATACTCGGTACTCGTCACTCGGTACTCGTCATTCGATACTCGTCACGCGGTATTCGGTACTCGGTATTTAACTCGGTACTCGGTATTCGGTACTCGGTATTTAACTCGGTACTCGGTATTCAGTACTCGGTACTCGTCATTCGGTACTCGTCACTCGGTACTTGGTACTCGGTATTTAACTCGGTACTCGGTATTCGGTACTCGGTATTTAACTCGGTACTCGGTATTCAGTAATCGGTATTCGATACTCGGTATACTCGGTATTGCCTGTTAAAACACGTTATGTTAATAGTATTTTGTTATTCTTCGATACATTTAACTCGGTATTCAAAACTCGGTATTTGGCACTCGGTACTATGTGCTCGGTACACTGATTTATTTTTTGTTGTTTAGCACGGCATATCTCTGTAAAACTGTTATTTTCTTACTGTTTACACTTTATTATGCAGGGATATACCCCCAAGGTTCATTTTAGATGTCGCACATCAGGATTTAGGGAAGTTTGTAATGAATTGGTTGAGAAATTTGGTGATCAGTTTGTCAGTAGCCTAAGTGAGCTACAAATTAACCAGTTTTTATTTCTACCTCGTTTCCCACAAAATGTTCCTATGGTTTATATGTTACTGTCAACGTGGGATAACCACTCTGAAAGTTTTGTTATTAATAGCCGTGTTTTACCTTTCACTTCTGAAGACATAGCGTTGATTATCGGCTTACCGAACAGAGGTATTCAATTTGAGCCCGGGACTGCAACAATTGCTGGTAAAACAGCAAATGACATAAGGCATGACATTCTGAAATTGGAGTCATCAACGCCTCTGGAGATTGTCAGGCAAAAATTTATTGTATACCTACTGTCGAATATTTTCTTTCCAATGGCCAACTTCCGAGTGCAATCAACTATACTGGACGTTGCAAAGAATGCTGAGCAGTTCAGAGCATACAATTGGCCCCAATCCATTAGGGATTTTCTTGTTATGGAATTTAATACAATAGCAAAGAAACAGTCAAAAGGACAATCATTGGGCTATGTAAATGGATTTGTTATGATAATAATTGTGAGTTTTTCTTACACAAATTTTTTATTAATTTGTTTATTTCAATGTTTTCATAGGTAATATATTCCATACACTGATTTATATTGTTTTATTTTATGTTTTAGATTTGGTTTTTTGAGCATACAAAGATCCACCCAGTAGTGGATAATTTGGCTCGCCCACGTCTACTTCGTTGGGATGCGAAATTTAATTATAGAATTAAAGATGTTGAAAATTTACTTAAAAGCCTTAAGGATTCTGAGGTACTATTCTCATCTGCATTGATTTGACTTTATTTTGTGCTTCTATATTTTGGGTATTTATAAAATATTTCTTGCAGATTTTAACAGATTTAGAAGAGATAACAGATTTTGAGAAGACTTTAATTCAGAATAGTAATACAGAAAATGTTTTGGATATAACACCACCACCGAGTAATGTACATATATCTAGCAGCAAGACCACTCCATCATTACAAGAAACTTCATCTCCAAAAAGTCCAAACCAAACTGTTTCCCCAGTTCAAACACCAGGGGATACTGAATGTCCAATGGAACAGTCTTTAAAGAGTGATACGACAGTTCCTATTGTTAGTCCTGCTAAATGTAGAAGTCCAATTGATTCTCCCGTACGAACAGATTTTACAGAAGAAACTGATGCACAACGTGGTATACTTGAAGAAACAAATTTGAAGATTATTAATCAATCCATATACAAACTGATAACACAGCATGAATATATGGTTAAAAAAATTTCAGCACTTGAAATGGATAAAACTCTGCTGCAAAAACGGGTGGAAGTATTGGAAAATGAAGTTTTTCAGTTAAAATCTGACAACAACGAAAAAATTTGTGGTATATACAAGATATTGAGTTATCATTTTCCACAATATTTCATGTCCGAGAAAATAGGTTCTCCGGTACCATCAAGTTCAAGAACGGAGTCTAACAAAAATTTTGATGAAGTTTCAAAAACTGTAGAGAAAATTGTGGATGAATTAGTTGGTCAGAAAGAAACATCAGAATATGAGGAATTTCCTTTCCCTTCATCAGGAACTGGAGGAATTGCTAGAAGAGTACATAGAAGGGAAGACAGGAAGAGGAAAAGAGTTAAGACTCCATTCACAACTGGTGATAGGAAGAAGAAGAAGACTCAATTACCAGCGGAACCTGAAATACATAGTAAGAAGGAAACCTCAGTAACTAGAAGAAAACCGGTCACGCGAGCTGCGTCAAGACTGAAAGAGAACTTAACTAATACTAAAAAAGCAACTGCTCCTAAGGATCCTCCTACGAAAATTGCTCCTGCTGCTCCTAAGGATCCTCCTACGAAAATTGCTCCTGCTGCTCCTAAGGATCCTCCTACGAAAATTGCTCCTGCTGCTCCTAAGGTTCTGCCTACGAAAATTGCGCCTGCTGCTCCACCAGTTGTAAAAGAAAAAACTGGAATTTTGGATGTTGAGGATTCCAAATATGTGGAGCGTGCGGCCAAGGAGTATTTGGACTACCCAGGAAGATTATTAATTATTGAAGAGAGGAGGAATACTATTGATAATTTTCTAAAGAAGTACACCAAAAAGTACGTATTCTACTTAACAATACCGAGTTGTACCGAGAAATAAAAAACTCGGTACAACTCGGTATTTTACTTTTTTCAGCTATGTTTTCCATATATGAATATCAAGTTCTTAGTATTTTTCACAAAACTATGCAATACCGAGAAGTAAAAAACTCGGTACAACTCGGTATTAAGTATTATAGTACAGAATACCGAGTTGTACCGAGAAATAAAAAACTCGGTACAACTCGGTATTTTACTTTTTTCAGCTATGTTTTCCATATATGAATATCAAGTTCTTAGTATTTTTCACAAAACTATGCAATACCGAGAAGTAAAAAACTCGGTACAACTCGGTATTAAGTATTATAGTACAGAATACCGAGTTGTACCGAGAAATAAAAAACTCGGTACAACTCGGTATTTTACTTTTTTCAGCTATGTTTTCCATATATGAATATCAAGTTCTTAGTATTTTTCACAAAACTATGCAATACCGAGAAGTAAAAAACTCGGTACAACTCGGTATTAAGTATTATAGTACAGAATACCGAGTTGTACCGAGAGATAAAAAACTCGGTACAACTCGGTATTAACCAGTTTTCAGCTATGTTTTCCATATATGAATATCAAGTTCTTAGTTTTCTTCATAAAACTGTGAAATGCCGAGAAATAAAAAACTCGGTACAACTCGGTATTAAGTATTATAGTACAGAATACCGCGTTGTACCGAGAAATAAATAACTCGGTACAACTCGGTATTTTACTTTTATTACCTTTTTTCATACATAAATGGCAAATTATACAGGGAGGATACCATCTTCGCATGTGGAAATGCAATTATTTTTAGAAGCCAAATTGACGAATTATTGCTATGCGAAGAGCTTGACATCAACCATATCGACACTTTTGCATATCTTTTGTCTGAGAAAAACAGAATGGTTCCAGGACTGAATCAACCTTTCCTATATGTATCGGCTTTTCATTGGGTTCGTAATCAATTATACTTAAGGTACATTGAAGATCAATAACTGTATATCATTAATTGACTGAATGGTTTTTTTTAATAGGGTTATTATACTTCAAATAAAGAGGAGTCTACAACATCGTTTGCTGCTAATGTAACCAAAGATGCTGTTAAGAATTCGGACATTTTGTTAGTGCCAATCATAAATGAAAAACATTGGATGTTACTGGTTGCAAACTTGAAGAACAAAAAATGGGATTTTATGGATTCATTACCAAAAGCAACGCACAAGTCTATTGCTCCGGAAGTGGTATAAACTTAGAGTTACATTTGCTTTAGTATTTTTTATTGAAGGTAATGCTAATAATTTTATTACCTTTCCAGATATCTCATTTATACCATGACGCAGAAGATGCTTTTGAGGAAGATATAACAACATGGCCGATCCATTCTATCCCAAATCTGCCAACACAAGATAACAGTGTTGATTGTGGAATGTTTATCTGTAAATACATGGAACAAGTTATAAAAAAAAATGTTACTGATTGGGACATCCATAAGAACTGGCAAAGTGATATGCCCTTATTTAGGGCAGAGTTTGCTTACGCCATTTTTTGTAGTACAATAAAATAAATTTATACTTCTTTGCATATGTTTTTTATTTGTGTTTTGTTTAGTTTCGTGAGTTTATAACATAACCCAAATACCGAGTATGAAATGCTAGAATCGAATATTACCTTGTTATTCGTGAAATCTTGATCACAATTACATAAACGATGACTGACTTCCTGATTCTGCTCCTGTAAAATAAATTGTTGGATTAGGATTTTGCACGGTTGATTTCACTTTTTTGGCCTTCCTCTTCTCCCAATGATCCTTTAATCTAGCATTTGAAACTCCCTTAGGCCGGCGCTTTGCAGGATCTCTAATTGTTTTGTGGAGCCCTTCAGTTGCCGATTTATTGCTTTTTCCTTCCATAATGTTTTGAACATTTAATGCCAATGCACTCATACCATCTATCATACATTGTTCTGCATCCTCATTACCTTGAGCATCACTGCTAATTTGATATGCGAAACGGCAAATATAATTTCTAAAATCATGTTTCGGGAACCTTGATTCAAGGTGCACAAACTCGGTATTGTAAGCTGGACATTCAACCCACTATAAAGATCGTTCCTAGCAGTTGCTGACCATCTTGGACATAAGTATTTCTGAGGTATATTAGTAACATCCAACTGACTCATCACTCTCATGTAATGAGAACACAGGATTCCCATCATCTCGAACTTTCCGCAGCTGCATTGTATAGTTCCTTCAGCTGAACCAAACAAAACAGTCCACTTGTGTGAATCGAAAGTCTGGTCTATGTTTTTCACGGAAAATGTTGATGAGTCTGGAGAAGAGTGATCAATGCGTAGTCCACCTAAACCATTCAAAAACTCCTCTTCAAAAAACGAATACAACTTTCTTGAATAAAATTTTGCTGCTTGGTTTAGTATCGGACTTCTTTTCATGTAAGGTTGTATCTTACTTTGAGAACATTTGAAAATTTCATCTCGTTCATTCCGACGCCAACTATTTATAAGTTTCTCCAATCCAAGGAAACATTCGGTTAGAGAACTTGTAGCCTTTGAAATCCCATGGCAAACAAAATTTGTAGACTCACTACGTTGTGTAGACAAAATTCCAAGGTTAAAGCAATCTTTGTTGAAAGCTGTAGACCACCTATCCCGTATTTTGTACAAATCATTTAACCACTGATGGTTGTGTAAGTCTCCTTCGCTAATCATCTCATTCCATAAACTATCAAATTCCTCCGATGAATCACACTTGTTGAAGCAACTATAAAAAAGGCCTTTAACTTTGTTATTACTATTAAAACACCAAACTTTCGAAGGCGCTTTTTTTTGTATATGCCATTGGCACAACCGATGTCTTGTATTAGGGAATACAAGCTCTATTGCCCTTGCCATTGCTTGATCCTGATCAGTGAATATAGTAATTGGATGTTTATTATCCATAATTCTTAAAAAGGTTTGAAATAACCAACAGAATGAATCAATAGTTTCATCAGATAGAAATGCCATCCCTAATATAATGTTTTGCCAATGATTATTGACTCCAATAATAGGGGCACATACTAAATTATATTTGTTCAAACGGTAGCTGGTATCAAAAATTATTACATCCCCGAAGCAGTCATAATCCACTCTCCCCAAACCATCTACCCAAAAAAAGTTTACCAACCTGTCTTCATCGTCAGTTTGCACATCCCATGCAAATAGATTATCTTCAGAACACCTGTTTTTGAACAATTTGATTAGCGAATTGCAGTCCCCATTCTCAATTTTTGCTCTCCTCTCCTTCTGAATATAGTTGTATGCATCTCTCTTGGTAAAACCAAGATTTTCTACTCCTCCAACCTCCTCAGATAGATAGGAAAATGCATTTATTGTTCTTATTCCCGCATTTGCCATTGATTTCAGAACAGTTGCATTCTCTTCAGTGATGTGCCTAGATGATCTCAACAGATGTTGATCATCCGGTTTTGCCAATTCATGGTTGTGTGTTTCTACCGAATTTTTCGCCGTCCATATCCCTTCTTCACTAACAAAAAATCGCACCATAGCAGGGCATCCTGTTCTTGTGGTTGACTTTCTAAATTTAACCTTCTGTACATTTCCTGTTTCCTTCTTGAACCCAGATTTTGAACACACAAAAACCTTTGTTTTCAACTTCCTGGTACCAGGCCAGTATGAAAGATGTTCTTTCCGAACACTGAAGCCATGCTTATGTGCATATTCGCAATATTTAACATATGCTTCCTTCTCAGATTTGTAAACCCCCTATTAAAATAAATTACATTAAACATTAAAACAACGGAAAAATTACAATCTGTTACAAAAAAACTCGGTACAAGTTCAATACCGAGTTATAAAATACTCGGTACAAGTTAAATACCGAGTTATATATTACTCGGTACAAGTTCAATACCGAGTAATAAAATGCTCGGTACAAGTTTAATACCGAGTTCTATACCGAGTTATAATACATAAAGGACGTAAAAAAATATTTAAAAAAACCTAATACCGGGATGTACTTATAAATACCGAGAAATACCGAGTATTTTATAACTCGGTATTTCTTCTTCAGAGCTATAAAAAAATTTTTGAGGCAATATGAACAAATATCGAGCAGTAACAAATTATAAAAAATCAGGTAACATTTAACTAACGATCAATACCGAGTTATCTAAATGTTAGATAAAAGCAAATATGAAAAGGTCAGACGACGATGGATAGCTTACTTGTAAAAAATAGGAAAAATCGTCATCCAAAGTATAAGTGCCAAATGTTTCGTCGAAATCGTCTAACTCTTCCAAAGAAGGAGTTCCCAGAGTAGCTTCCTTCGAATCCATGTAGTCGAAAGCTATGCGAAAGTTTCGAAAACCCTAAACACTGTATAACGTTCTGTGTACAGTGAAGATAATCGGCCAGTAGTTTATATACCCGCGTCTTATAAAGTTTTCCCGCCCATTTAAGCGAAAAATAATCGTCAAATATCCAAAACGCAGCGGGTTTGGGTCGGGTCGTCGGGCTGCTACGTGGCGTAAATTTAATGGTGGCCGAACCTATAAAACCATTCGGTCAGAGGACGTAATAATTGTTCCCTCTCTACACACACAGCCGAATAACCAACCCACGATCCCTTTCTCTCTAATTTTTTTTTTTTTCAGAAAACCGCTCAGCCCTCACTTCCGAAATCCTCAAGGAAGAAACTGATCCCCTTCTCTATCCATTCGCACATCTGCAGTTCACAAGCCCGACACAACCGCCCCTCATGCTCCCATTCGCGAAACCACCGCCCCCATTCCCCTACAGTTGACGTCCAACTGCCCCTTTCTTCTTCTCTACTCGCATAGAATAAAAACACCCCTAACTCCCTACAGTTCGTACAGCCTCATCCTGTTACTTCCTTCTCTCCCGTCGACTTCACCTTTGGAAAGTCTGCCGATCTCCTCAGCAGTTCACAAGAATCAGCCAGCCTCCTTGCTTCCGATTTACATAAACCAGGCGAAATACCCTAGCTTAAAAGCTCTCCCTCACGATCCATTCGCACTCACAGATCGCGAATCCCATCCCTAAGACGAAAAGCCTCCAGCCCATCGCTTCTTCGATTCGTCCTTCCGATCCATTCCATTTGCACGGACCGATCTCCAGCCCAAACAGTCGAAGCCTTTGCTTCCTCTGCCTTAACCGACGTCACGAGCTGCAATTCCCATTCGCAAAATCTGATCCAACCTCTCCTACTTCAACTAAGTTTAGGTATATTCATCATTTTTCTCATCTCTTCTTAAATCGGATTTTGTTTTCTTAACTAAAAAATTTCTTAAATCATAGGTCTAAGATAATCGCATCGTTCTTTTCTCTTAACTATTTTCTTTTTAATTGTTGGAATAGCAAAGAAATCATCAAGGATAGAATTTTAAGTGTTTGTTAATAATTTTTTTTGGTTCTCATAAAAAGATCTGAAAGATTTTCTTAAGTTTCCTCATTTCGATTTCACTGATAATTAGCTTGATTTCTTGCCTCTTTTGATAACATTGTAAAGATATTTTGATGATTGAATAAACTTATATTTTCTGTTGAGCCTTAAAGTTGGTAACAAGTATAAATTCAGTGAATTATAATCATGGGCATGTGATTCTAAACGAAGGTTTATTATTAGTTTCTTTACTTCTTTCATATAAATCATTAGTTTGTCCCAATTGTGATTAAGTTCAAATGACTGTCAGTCATTCTTGTTTTTAAGACTCTAATGTATTTTGTATAAAAATCTAAATTTTTTTTTTTTTAAAGGTTGATGATATACATTGTTTCCCCAATGATGGTGCTTTTGTAAATTTGTTCATTTATAGATATTTTTGTTCTTAACACCAATAACCTTGAGTTTATAAATTTAGTGGCTGCATTGTTTTATTTGAATTACTCTAATAGTCATATCTGAAAGCTTATATATACAATCATGATTCAATTATTTTATATGTTTGTGATGGCCAATGGTTTGAGAAATTACTAGAAGAGTTATAAGCATGATTGAAGTGTAAAGTCATTACATAGTGTGCTAGAGTTTATAATCATGATGAAAGGACATGGATGCTTGTAAGAAACAAAAAGTATATGTTTTAAAGGACAAAAATGCGTATTCAAAAGCGTATAAATATTGAAAGGTAAAAAAAAAAAAAAATGTAAATGTTTGAGAGTAAATGGTATGTGAGTAATTTTGAAAAATAAAAGTATATGATTGTGTTAGAAGATGAAATATATATAAAGGTGGTGATATATTTGAACCTGTATAAAAGTGGAGATGCTTTTTGAATTTTATGTATAAAAATGAAATTTGGGTGAAATTTGGAAAGGGAGATATAGAGTAGTTTATGTTAAAGAATGAGTTAATTGGAAATTTATTATAAGAAGAAAGTGTTAAAAAAAAGCAAAAAGTGCATATCTCAAAAAAGGAAAGTATGTGAGATTTGGAAAAGGAAGTGTATGTTTTAAAAGGTGTTGGAGAAGTGAATGCTTTGAATAATCATTAGGAAGTGAATTTTGTTTGGTCTAAAAGTGGAAGTATATATTAAAAGCATTTTTGTGTGAGTTTGGAAGAGTAAAAATGTTTGTTTTTGTAGAAAGTATATGTGTTGAAAAGTGTAGAGTATGATTTTGGAATGAGAGAAGTGTATAAGTGTGAGAAGTAAAGTGTTTATTTTGTGAAAATTGTGTAAGTTAGGAAGAATGTAAATGAATGTTGGAATGATATGAAGTGTGCTTTCAAAAAGGAAATGTTCAAAAGAAAAGTCAACTAAGCCGATGTTCAAGCCCAAAAAAAAGGTACGTCTTTATTTTCAGTAAATTTCAATTATTTTATTATTATTTGTCAAATGTGCTTTCTAATCCCTATTTTCCTTATTTTTTTTCTGTTTATTTGCATGAACTACGATGAATGGAACCGGTCAAGGGAACAAAAGTACAAGGAGCTAAAGGCGTCAGTCGCCTCTATCCAACCGGGTAGAGGTGCTACGGGCGGAACCACCGGGTTGTAGCCCCCGGTGACTGTGAGTATTTCTAAACTTAGAAAACCACTAGGGACCCCTTGATGTGGTGTGCGAAACCTTCCCTTTTAAGTTCCTGTAGTAACTTCAATTTAATTAGGATTATTTTTTTTGTTCTTAGATCCCTAAAACCCTTTATATATACGAAATGTCCTAAGGGTTAGTAATAACAAAGATTTTCACCTATATGACAGTAGTGACACTTAAGGACAATAATTAAGGACTGAGTCTTAGAAAATCTAGACTTAGGATGCATGTACACCTTAAGATAGAGACATATAACATAGAAAACTTAGTGACATTCATTATTATTATTATTATTATTATTATTTTATTTTTATTTATTTATTTACAAATTAAATTTAATTAACTAAAAAAAATTTCCTTTTAAATAATAATTGATTTAGGATATATAGCAAAATTACACTTTCTAATACACACACTTAGATTTGTTTGCTAGGACAACCAACTAGTTTTAGGTTAGGCCAATGTTTATTTACTTACTGCACTGTGACGGGCTTTTTCTCAAGTTTTATTGCATGCTGGTTGTTAATTGTTGGTGTGTTTGTTTACTTACTTTTACCGCACTCTGTAATGTGATTTGATTGACGATTAGATTACCCATAGGTTAGGAGCGATCTGGTTGTTAACAGAATTTTCTGCAGGTGGCCACACTCGTGCAGGGCAGAAAAAGGGGGTTAATTATTCAATAATTTTATAAAATGCTACAGGTGCTTCAGCTGCTTAGCCCCCAAATAAAAAAGAGTGTGGCCAAGTGATTTAATTTAAAATGCTTATATATAACTGCTTGGGATGATTTTTGCTTAGGATAACCCTGCAGGTGGTCTAGATTTTTTTTTTCTTTCTGTGATGTAAATGTGAATGTAAATGTAATGTATTAAAAGTCAAAAAATTGTGAAAGTGATTTTAAAAGTGGGATATCACATCCAATTTGGAATCCAAAGAAAGGAGAATATACCTTAAAAGGATTATTCTCTTTTATTTGGAAAGCCAAATTAGGATGATTCAATATCCAAATAGAAAAAAAATACCCCTTTTTGGGATGAGTTTCTTTTCATTTGGATATCTAGAACCCGACGGATTCAAGAAGTTCGTAGAAGAAGAAAGGATGAAATGGAGAAACAAAGAAAGAATATGAAGAAATGAAGATTCGAAGAACTGTATATCCCATTTCAAAAATCACTTGCGTCATTTTTAGGATTAGAATCCGGGTTTGTTGTCAGTGGTGCTCGGCCACTTTACTTTTCTACAAATTCTGGGTGTAATATGGACATTGGACATTGGACATTATATTTGGAATATTAAAATTGATTGTTTACATTGCTTGTGCAGTAGAATTTTTTATGACTCTTGCATGCCGTATTTTGTTTTAGCCTGGATTCGAATCGGAGAGATTTTTTTCGTAAGGGTACGCTTAAAATTCTTCTACTTGTAATTTTAAATAAAAATTTTTAGACTCACATAGTAACTCTAACGATCTAAGAAGTAAGCTCGGGACCACCGAGAGTCAGCATAAGCATATTAATACTTTCTCTTCCTTGTTAGGCACCTCCCTGCCTGCGGGTTCTGGCAGACCACTTGACCTATGAGGGTGCAGTTCTGTCAAGGGGAAGTTGTGCAATCTCTAGGGAAAAACCTATTTTATAAGCCTTATTTTAAAACTGATTCATATTCATTTTATGCATTCGAGTCAATTAGCATGCATTGCATTAGATACAAATTAAAAAGAGTCTAAAATATTAATTGCATTTCTAGACATTTATCACCCTACATAAGTAAAGGGGCTAATTAGGAATTGTTTTAGATGTCAGCCTCAATTCATTAAAACTTAAATAAACATTCCTACCTATCTTTCATAAGAGACTGGACACATGGTTTTAAAGCGCTTAGGTGGTTAGCTGGCTCCCCAATCCAGGCCGGGGTAAGTCCAGATTTGCACTTCATTAGTTAGGTTCGGGTCACTATTTTATAGTACCCAAATTAGATTTAGGTTCTGAGGCAGATTTTTTTTAGATCTTAAGTCCTCGCCCTCCGGGAATATAGTCCCAAATTTCTAATCAAACATCAATTTAAACATAAAATTTTATCCTAAAATGTAAAGCCCAACATAGGATAGACTGAGGTTGCCTCTGAGCCTTTCAGAATCTGGCACCTCCTACTTTTCCTCATTTGACTCGCTAATAAATGTTCAACATTGAGCTTTCTCCTTGGAAAATCCTTATTTCTGTTTCTTGTCTTCTACTTTGTAGTCAAAAGGGTATAAATCACTGCTTTAATCGAGAGTTTTCTTAGGAGTATCCATCCTAGGATGTAATTAACTATAGGAGCTTGCTCTTATAGGGATTTGAGAACCCCAGACTAAAATAAACCTTGTTTTATTCATATAAAATAAGGGAAGAATCTTAGGAAATGTAGATATCTTAAAAAAAAAAAAAACTTCATTTCTAATTTTAAATATGTTTGTAGGACATTATTATTGTCTTTTATGATAATATAATTTCTTACTTAATATATTCAACTTTAGAAATGATGAATTTTATAAAACTCATTCTTATTTTTGGATGTCTTGAAGAATGTTATGTTCGTCTTTTAAGATGATATAATATTCTTTTTTATATATCTAAATAAAAGAATGAATAAATTTTTCAAAAACCCTATTTCTATTTTTGAACATATTCTTAAGAATTTCATGTTTATCTTTCGAAATAATATGTCATTCTTTGAACTAAGTTTGATCATAGAAATATTAATTTTCAAAAACCAATTTTGATATTGAATCCATTGTAGAATATTGTGTCGGCCTCTCGAGACTGTACTTTATTCTCAATGTAGTATTTGATTACAAAATAGGAGAAAATCAAAATCTGCGTGGTGTGATACAATTTTTCCCACCAAAGGTTTTTTTTGGCGACTCCGCTGGGGATCAATCCTCTTTCCATCTTTAGCAGTGTTTTTATACCCTTTAATCGGTAGTATACTTGTGTTTGACATAGGTTGTAACTACTTTTCTTCCGCCGGTTCTTTTATTCATTTCATTCTTGAATAATTTGGCCGGTATCTAAAAATTTTTGAGGTCTTATTTTGGTCCACGTTAGAAAACTAATGAGGAGCTCCTTTATAATGACCTTTTTATAAAATAAATCCATGTGCTTATTCGAATGTTGTAGTTACATTTTTCTTGTAGCTTGATGTTTGAATTAGCCTGGGTCCAAAATATCAAAGTTATAATTAAAACACTAAATAAAATTTACTCTTATCCCAATATTATATATTGCAGTTATATTTTATAACTCAATATGTATGAAATGAGATAGGATTTATTTTATTTAGCTGGATTAATTAAACTTTTGCAATTTAAATAAATTATTTAGAGTCTAATTAAAATCTCTTTTAAATTCCAGGAAAAATGACGGGTAAATTAATTTTCTCACTGTCTGACAACATGAACCTGTCCTACAATCCATTTGCTGGGGGTAGTATAATCAAGTTTGGAAAAGGATTTGAGGATTTGCAGTTGTCTGTTAGTGGACCTGAGTTCACTATTGTTCCACCCAGTGAGGTTGCTAATCAGAAACCTATCCTAGAATTCACTTTGGGATGCGGGTCTCAAACTGCTCCTGTAGACCCTAGGCCCTCTGTGTTTACTAGGATTGAGCAATCTAGTCAAGATCAGAAACTCAAGTCAGTTGTGGTAGCAAACAGTTCAGTCCCTTTCAGTGCACCCAGTCAGTTTGAGATTGAATCTTATTCTAATTTATCGACGATTATGACTAAGACTCAAAGAAGGAATAAAAATTGTCGTATAAAAAGGAGAATGGAAAAACTAAGAATGTCTAAGAAGAATGAGCTTATCCCTCCAACCTCTCCACATCTTAGTGGTAGTAGGTTCCATCTTCTCTCCGCTGCTGATGGAGAGGAAGATGCGAGGTTGATTGCTCGATCGGCTCCTACTTCTGTTAAAAAGTCTATCACTGAGCCAACAAAAAATAAGGAAACACATGTTCAGAATTTGGTAAAGGCTATAGTACAAGATTGTGCTGATGGTCCTCCACAGACTAGAGAATAATTTTTAAGGAAAATGAGAAGATTGATCAGTGATAGGATTGAAGAAGAAACCTTAAGGCAGAAACTTATTAAAACTAGGGTAGGAGGTCAATTGAGAACAAGAGATAATAAAAGAAGATTCAAACCAACTGCCATCTCTGCTCTCACTGATGGATACCCTAGGGAGCCAAGAAGATCCAGTAGGAAGACAAACAGTATTGTGTTGACTGATGCTTCAATGAAATTTAAAAGTACCCATCAAGTTCCACAGAAAGTCAGTCGTCAGTTGTCCCCTTCTTCTGCACCACCACAGAGTCCTAGTAAGATTCAACGTAGTTCTCATACCCATTCTTCTCCCCGGATAGATAGGCACCACTCTACGGGTCCTACTCCATCTTCTTATCCTGATGTAGAGCGGTTGGAATCTTCAAACCAACCCTCTTCAACATCTGATGAGAAGAAAGTTTGGAGACCTAAGGAAAAAGCTACTTCTCCTGTAGTAGCTTCACCTGAGAAGCCTATAGAAAGTGAACTTGAAGAGAAGGAGAGGGTTGAGAATACTACTCCAGATCCCATGGATTGTGAAAAGTATGTTCCTTTTGATCCCAACTATGTTTCTGGAAAATCTATAGAGGAGATGATAGGTGAACTAAAAGACAGTATTAGAAATCTGGATGAGGAAGAGGCTTTGAACTTTGATTTAGATGGAGATGATATGTTAGATGATACAGTGGCTTATGTCTTTATGGTTGAAACAAAAACAACATCTTATAATGAGCAGATTGAGGAAGCTGTATTACAAGATGTTGCAGTTGAGGAAGGCATAGCGCCAGACTTAACTCAACGTCTTGTACAACAATTAAAACAAAAACATGAACAAATTTCAAGTATGGAAAAGAAGATAGAAGAGATGATGGCCACTATGGCTTCTTTCCAAAGTCAAGGTCCTTTACCACCATGAGCACAGGTTGAGTCTTCTCAACCCGAGCCTGTTCAGGTGGTAGGAAAGAAATAATTGATTGAGACTATAGAAGAACACCAGCAAGATCCAGAAGTAAAAGCTTCTCAATCAAAAGAGTTAAAGCAAATGGTAGAAAAGCAAGTAAGGGAGGCATTAGCAGAGTCACAGAGCTCGTCATATACTCCAAAGGGTAGACCCTACCCAGAGGAGTTTGATGCAGTTCCATACCCAAAGGGTTTTGTGCCTCCCTCCTTCAAGATCTTTGATGGTACTGGAAACCCAAGACAGCACATAGCCTACTTTAGAGCCAGTTATTGCAACGCTTGGGGAAGCGATGCTTTGCTTTTTAGACAGTTTGTCAGCAGCCTGTCAGGGGTAGCATTTGATTGGTATGCAGATCTTCCAAATGGTTCAGTACACAGTTTCACAGAGTTAGAGAACATGTTTGTTAAGAGATTTGCAGGCAGTCAGCACCATGTTACAGTTGGGGATCTTGTAATAGAAAAACAGAAACCTGGAGAAAAACTAGTTGATTACATACTTAGATGGAGGAATTTGAGCATGAAGTGTGAGCCTCAATTGCAAGAACAACATGCAATTGAGATCCTGCTTAAAAATATTCATGGACCGATAGCCTTTCTTTTGAAGGGTTTTACCATTAAAACATTTGAAAAATTGCTCAATAAGGCCTTCAGTCTACAAGAAGAAGCTTCACAACTCTCCTTTCTTGTTGACCAGTCTTCTTCAGACCCTAAGAAGCTAAAACCCCAGAAGGTCTTTGAAAAGAAATCTGGGACGATGTCAGCTGTGGATAAGGGAAAGCAACTAATAAAAGTTCAGACAGAAAGATCACCTCCTCAGTTTTATAATCAGCAATATCAGAGGCCACAGTATCCGCCACCACAGCACCCTCCACTTCAGATTCAGCCAGAATCCAACCAACAACAGCCTTACCTTACTCCAGAAGAAAGAAAGGAAAAGTGGGAAAAGTTCAATGAGATGATTGGTAAGACATACCCCTTTAAGAAGGAGGCTTTGAAGAAGATCTTCAAAAATCTACTGAAAAAGCCAGACTTCAAATTGCCTGCACCTAGAAGGCCAAAAGAAGTGGGTAAGTCAGATCAGTTTAATGATTGCCCTTACCATTAGATGTTAGGCCATCAACTTGAAGATTGCATCACTTTTAAAGAATGGCTCGACAGAAACATGAAATTAGGAGCTGTAGTGATTCCCAAGGAATACTTAGTGGATCCAGGGCAGGGATCAGCTAAGTGTGTGACTGGTGAGCCTATTGTTTCTACTTCTTTTTCAAATTATGATTCCACTTGGGATATAGCTTTATCCCGTTCTTCAAAGAAATTTCTTAATAAACTTTACTTTTATTCTCTTCAGGAGTCTTTGGGAGCTTAGAAGCCTCTCCAGGTTGATCTGATAGTTCCAGAAGATGATGTAGAGATGACTCCACCTTCAGAGCTTAAGGAAGCCCGAGTCAGCCAGGGTCCTATAGTTCAGGAGAAGGAGGACACTAGAGATCGTTTTGTTGCTTTTAGTAGTGCTAATTGTGATGTATCTAGTAGAATTATGTTTTCTTAGGATGGGGAGACTGTTATCCTCAATCCTCTTACCTTAGATGACTTTTATTTTGTTAAGTGTGATGATGTCAAATCAATGAAAAAGGATTCTGCTTATATCTTGTCTATTTCTGATAATGATGTTACAGATGACTTGAAAAATATACCTGAAAATGATTCTCTGCATAATCAATTTAATTTTGAAGAATTAAAATATTCTCTTGGTTATTATTCAGATTGTGATGTCCCTGCTCTTGATTTGCAGGGTATGCCTATCTGTATTGAAGCCGAGATGTCTGATTCTGAAAATTTAACAGAAGTAAAATCAGAATTAGCTAAGGTCGAAGAAGATAACCTGCCTGTCACTTCTTCAGAAGAGATAGTGGAAATCAAGCTTCGTAGTGGCAAAGTGTTACCACCTCATGCTTCTTCTGAAAACAAAGGAAAGCAAGTTATTGAAGAGCCAGAGTCTTCTCTTCCACCTCAACCTGTTCCTTTTCAGAGTCCAATTGAGAATGGAATGCCTAAGGTCGATTACAATGTCCTAGCTCATCTCAGGAAGCTACCTGCCAAACTAAGCATTTACGACGCCTTGATCCTTTCCAAAGAAATGAGGGAAGCGTTAATCAAAGCATTGTTAGATCCAGATATTTGCATGGCTCAGTTAGCAGCTGCACAGCCTGATGAAGCTCTTTGTTCCAGAGGAGTTCCTGAAATTTCCTTTTCTGATGAAGATCTATGTTTAGTAACGGCTGATCACAACCATCCACTATACATAACAGTGAACATAGATAACTTCAGATTATCACGTATCCTTGTAGATCCTGGTGCATCAGTTAATATTATGACTCTAAGAACTCTTGCCTATTTGAGAATAGACGTCCGTATGCTCAGCTCAGATAAGATGATCTTACGGGGTTTTAACGAAAATGGTGAGAGGGCTTTGGGTTCAGTTACTTTGTTGTTGGAGATAGAAGATTTTAAAACTGAAGCTAAGTTTCATATTATAGACGCTCCAACATCCTTTAATGCTCTCTTAGGTAGACCCTGGCTTCATGAATATAGGATGGTTCCTTCATCCCTACATCAGTGCATCAAGTACATCCGAGATGGTATTGAGCACTGTATTAAGGGAGATTTGCAACCATTCTCAATTCATGAAGTATGAATTTATGAAGATGCCGCCTATTATTTGCCTAAAAAATAAACAGTTGTTTCTAAAGATCTTAAATTGGCCAAAAATGAAATTGCACTTGAAAAGAAAAATGAAAAAGAAAAAGAAGAAAAAATAGATGAAGAATATCCCTGCCTCGAAGATAGCATTCGTTGGCATCCTGCTCCTCTCTCACAAAGAGGTGGTAGGATGACCCAACGAGGGCGAGGTAGAGGCAGAGGATGGCAAAATCATGAAAGTGCAATGTATGAAAACATACAAAAGCAAAACCCTACGATACACATCGATTTAGAATCTGGTTCAGATGATGAATCATGTGTACTGAAGGATGAAAATAGTAATAAAAGGCCAAGATTTGAGATCTCTTTGGAAAATGACAGTGATGAAGATAAAATTCAGGCAAATATAGAGGATGATTCAGATTTGTCTACCTATGAAAGACTTAAAGGATATGTGAAAACTTTAGCTCTAACCCCACTATCTCAAGATAGTATAGCTGGGTTGGCAGTTAAAGTTTCACCTGCTTTGAGCGATGATTGTAAAACTGCTAAGTTTATTCCTTCTTCTAGCAAAAATGATGAAACTGATGTACACATTGATGATCCTTTTATGAATGAAATAGTGGAACTCCCTTTTGATTGGTATCCTTATTGTGTTAAAAATTTAATTGAGCAAGGTCTTGCCCCATCTACTTGGACTAAACGTCAATCTCAGTCCTTTGAAAGTCTTTGGAATACGGAATTCCATAAACCAAAGTCAAAAGCAGGACTAGGCTTTAATATTGTTTGTCCATTTGATGATGATGATTATTGCTTAGTAATTACTAACAATATAGGATCTGATCATCTTTTTGTAAAGGTCATTGAAAATCTTAATGAATTTTGCTTAGAAATTTTAGATGATTCGGATGACTTTCAAGTTAAGGAGGCACCTCCTGAACTTGAGGAGGAAATCCAATCAACTATTGACGAACTAAAAGAAATTAACCTTGGCAACGAAGAAAATCCACGTCCGACGTTCATAAGTGCCTTATTGAACGAGGATGAGTCAAATAACTTAGTCAAGTTACTTTCAGAGTTTAGAGATTGCTTCGCTTGGAGTTATGATGAAATGCCCGGATTATCTCCAGAAATAGCAGTTCACAAACTTGAAATTCAATCTGACATAATTCCTGTCAAGCAAGCCCCACGACGCATGCGCTTAGAAATTGAACAACAAGTGATAACTGAAGTTAAAAAACTGATTGATGCAGGATTTATTCGAGAGGAGAAATATCCCTCTTGGTTGGCTAGTGTCGTTCCAGTAAAGAAGAAAAGTGGTCAAATTCGCGTATGCATCGATTATAGGGATCTGAATAAGGCATGTCCAAAAGATGAGTTCCCGTTACCCATACCAGAACTCATGGTAGACATAGCCTCTGAGCATGCAATTTTCACTTTTATGGACGGTTCATCTGGATATAATCAAATCAAGATGGCTCCTGAAGATGAAAAATTTACTGCATTCAGAACACCTATAGGGGTCTTCTGTTACAAAGTCATGCCCTTTGGACTTAAAAATGCTGGTGTAACTTACCAGCGAGCTATGACCCGAATCTTCGATGATTTAATCCACCAACAAGTGGAATGTTACATCGATGATTTGGTTGTCAAAAGTCGTCAAAGGGAAGACCACCTTCATGATCTGAGAATCGTTTTTGAAAGGTTGTGCCGCTATGACCTAAAGATGAACCCCTTGAAATGTGCTTTCAGAGTTACTTCAGGGAAATTCTTAGGGTTCGTAGTGAGACACCGAGGTATAGAAATCGATCCTTCCAAAATAAAAGCCATTTTAGATATGACACCTCCTAAAAGTCTAACCCAATTAAGATCTCTTCAAGGTAGGTTGGCATATCTACGAAGATTTATTTCTAACTTGTCTGGTAGGTGTCAACCATTTGCTGCTTTATGTAAGAAAGATGCCCGATTTCATTGGGATGAAAAGTGTCAAAATGCTTTTGAAAGCATAAAACAGTATTTGTTAACACCTCCAGTCTTAGCGGCTCCTATTCCGGGAAAACCTCTGATACTTTACATCGCAGCTTTAGATAACTCTCTTGGCGCCTTGTTAGCCCAAACTAATGAGGAAGGAAAAGAGAACTCACTTTACTACTTGAGTAGGAGACTCTTACCAACTGAAGCTAATTATCCACCTATTGAGAAACATTGTTTAGCCTTGATTTTTGCTGCCCAAAAATTAAGGCATTACATGTTAGCTCATAAAATCAATCTCATTTCTAGAGTCAATCCACTCCAATACCTGATGACTCGTCCAACATTGTCAGGACGTTTAGCAAAATGGTCAATGTTTTTACTCAAGTTTGATATCACGTTTATACCCTTACGTGCTATCAAAGGTCAAGCCGTAGCTGACTTCTTAGCAGCACACCCGATCCCTGCTGAGTCCCCTCTAAATGATGATCTCCCTGATGAACAAATTATGAGTTTAGAGGAGCAGGAAGGAAATACCTGGGAATTATATTTTGATGGTGCCGCATCTTCACAAAAGATTGGGGAACCTCAAGAAGTAATCCCAGGGAAGGGCGGTATCGGGTTGGTTTTCATAACCCCTGAAAAAGGGTTGTTGCGTTATTCTTATCATTTATTAGAGCCTTGTACTAATAACGAAGCTGAATACGAAGCTCTAATAACTTGTTTAGAATTAGCAATATCAATGGAAATGGGGGAAATCAAGATCTTTGGAGATTCTCAACTTGTTATCAATCAAGTTGCTGGTATTTACAAAGTCTTGAAACCTAAACTTCTTCCATACTATCAGTACACTATGAAGCTTCTCGAACAAATTTCAAGTGTAACTTTGTATAGGATACCCCGTGGAAGAAATTCTATGGCGGATGCCCTTGCAAAACTTGCAAAAGAGTTAGCTTGTATAGAAGAAGAGTCAATCTCTATAGAGGTTCAAGGTCGCAAAATCTTATCTCCTATAGACTTGGAATACATCAATAAAATTTTTTCCTTCTGAGGGTGAGATTGTTCTTGCTATTGATAATGAAACGGTTGACTGGAGAAAACCTTTCATTGACTACTTGCAAGAAAATAAACTCCCTCAAGAGAAATCTGCCGCAGATCAGATTAAGAGAAGGGCTTTCTCCTATACGCTGATAAACGGCACTTTGTACCGCCGGTCTTTTGATCAATTGTGGTTACGTTGTCTTAACAAACAGGAAGCCCAAAAGATCGTGACCGAGGTACATGCCGGATTGTGTGGTGCTCACCAGTCTGGTCCTAAAATGAAGATGAAAATTAAGAGATTAGGATATTACTGGCCCTCAATGATTGACGACTGTATGTCTATTGCACGCCGTTGTCATCAGTGCCAAGTACATGGTGTAGTTCTACACCAACCTCCTAATGTCCTACATCCAACAATTGCTTCATTGCCTTTTGAAAGTTGGGGCACAGATATCATTGGCCCTATCGATCCTCCCTCTTCTAAAAGTCACCGGTTCATTTTAGCAGCAACAGATTACTTTTCAAAATGGGCAGAAGCTGTTCCACTACGAGAAGTCAAGACTCATAACGTGCTCCAGTTCTTTAGAGACCATATCGTATATCGATTCGGCATTCCTCGTCGAATTATATCCGATAATGGTCACTCTTTCAAAAGTACCAAACTGAATAATTTTGCTAAACGTCACAATATTGATTGGAGATACTCCACAAGCTATTATCCACAGGTGAATGGATTAGCGGAGGCCTTCAATAAGACATTAGTAGGAATTTTAAAGAAAAGTTTAGAGGACAATAAGCGACAGTGGCATGAAAAGTTGGGTGAAGCTTTATGGGCTTATCGAACCACATATAGAACCCCAACTCAGTCTACACCGTTTGCTTTAGTCTTTGGGGCAGAGGTTGTTCTCCCTTTAGAGGTGCAGCTTCCCTCTCTAAGAGTTGCAATTAATAATAATATCACATCTGAACAGAACGCCCGACTTCGATTAGAAGAACTCGAAGGTTTAGAAGAGAAGTGACTACAGGCTCAACAGAACCTCGAGTTATATAAATTCAGTATGGCTCAAGCACATGATAAATTGGTCCGCCCTAGAACCTTTCGAGTAGGAGAGCTTGTGTTGGTTTTACGTAGACCTATCTTGACTCAACAAAGGTTTGGGGGTAAATTTGAGCCTACATGGGAAGGTCCTTTTGTGGTGGAGAAAGTCTACCAAGGAGGATCTTACTAATTGGTGGATTGTAAGGGTGATCGTCCTATGTTACCCATCAATGGGCGTTTTCTTAAAAAATACTATGTGTAATGACGTTGTTATGATGATTTTGCAATAAAATTACAAATTTCTCAGAATATACGTTATTCTCAAGTTTTTGAATGTCACATATTGTACTGGGTCCAAGTGATTTGTATACTTTTCAAAATCAAAATTGAAAGGTTGCAAGATTTGAAATAATTGGGATGTTCTATAATACTACTGTAGAATTGTCCTTTTATTAGTTTTCCTTTTTCACATATGATGATCCAATATAAAAACAAAATCCCCAGTGAAATATTTGTAAATTATAAGGATCATCTATGTTAAAAGAGGGAACAAATTTTCAATTCAATAAATGTTCAAAATTTTTTTATTCTTCCAAATATTTTTCATTCTCTTCTAGAAAATGACATATACAAATGTTTTAATCTCTAATAAAATATTTACATTTTGTCAATGTCATTTGTGATGAAGGGAAATGATCCAAAACTTTAAAGAAATCAATTTCTCTTCGTTAAATTTTAAATCTTAAATCCGTCTTTAGGTATAAGTCCTCCTACGGCATCCTATTGACATCTTTGGAGTTAGGAGTAAGCATCCCTAGTGGCATCCTAATCTTCGTCCCGAGGAGAAGTATAAGCATCCCCAGCGGCATCTTCGCTTCATTAAATTTTAAATCTTAAATTTGTCTTTAGGTATAAGTCCTCCTACGGCATCCTATTGACATCTTTGGAGTTAGGAGTAAGCATCCCTAGTGGCATCCTAATCTTCATTTTGAGGAGAAGTATAAGCATCCCCAGCGGCATCTTCTCTTCATTAAATTTTAAATCTTAAATCCGTCTTTAGATATAAGTCCTCCTACGGCATCCTATTGACATCTTTGAAGTTAGGAGTAAGCATTCCTAGTGGCATCCTAATCTTCATTCCGAGGAGAAGTATAAGCATCCCCAGCGGCATCTTCTCTTCATTAAATTTTAAATCTTAAATCCGTCTTTAGGTATAAGTCCTCCTACGGCATCCTATTGACATCTTTGGAGTTAGGAGTAAGCATCCCTAGTGGCATCCTAATCTTCGTCCCGAGGAGAAGTATAAGCATCCCCAGCGGCATCTTCTCTTCATTAAATTTTAAATCTTAAATCTGTCTTTAGGTATAAGTCCTCCTACGACATCCTATTGACATCTTTGGAGTTAGGAGTAAGCATCCCTAGTGGCATCCTAATCTTCATCCCGAGGAGAAGTATAAGCATCCCTAGCGGCATCTTCTCTTCATTAAATTGTAAATTTTAAATCCGTCTTTAGGTATAAGTCCTTCTATGGCATCCTATTGGCATCTTTGGAGTTAGGAGTAAGCATCCCTAGTGGCATCCTAATCTTTGTCCCGAGGAGAAGTATAAGCATCCCTAGCGGCATCTTCTCTTCATCCTATTGACATTCTTGAAGTTAGTCTTGATTTATAAAAAAAAAGTTTCAATCATATCAAAATCAAATTCAAAATTTCTATTCGTGTCAAATCTCATTCAACTCTGAATTAAACTCAAATCAAACTCTCCATTCCTTCCTAACTTCATTCAAATCATAACATTCAACTTTTCAATATCTTGACTTTATTAAATAATACTAATTTCATTAGTTATTATTTGCTAAAGCCATCAATGCCAGCATCAACTTTAAAATCATTGAATCAGTTCGAAACTCTATCAACCTTTATCCTAATTTTCTATCAAACCCAAAAATCTTTTCAATCCATATACTCAAATCTTCAACTTCAATCTCTGGATTTAGTTGATCGTTTCGGTCAACGCAATACGCACGATAAACTTTGGCAAGTTTATCATGCCTATTGGGGGTCCATTTGTTGACCTCATTATTTGAGGTCAATTTCCTCTAGCACCTAGGTCTTCGTAGCCTAGTGTAGACGTCGTCCATAGGATTTCCCTTAGGTGGACACCCACTGACATAGCACGGACTCGAGCTTTTAAATCGACCTAAATCGATTCGCCTCGACTCAATCAAATTCAAATCATTGTATTTGAGATAAAATTAATATTTTAAAATTATTTTTTGATTTTAAATTAACTCAAAATATGTATTTTAAATTATCAATTATTTTCCTAAATTAATCTCTAAATCATTTTTTTTAATTTTAAACTAACTCCTAAATTCATTTTTTTTAGATATGATTTAATCCTAATCTTTGATTTTGAATTAAAGAAAAATTGTTTTAAAATTGATTAAGCCGTTTCAAACCTACCCATCCCGATCTCTCTCTCCTCTCTACGAACTTTTATTTGGTCCGGTGAACGTACGCTCCTCTACGTTCGGCCACCAATGTTTTAGCGCCACGTAGCATCAAGAAAAGTCGTCGACCCGACCCGCTGTTTTTTGGGTTCTCGCACGCGCATATTTTAAAATCCTTTACGAGCCGCTAACCAAATACTGAGTTGTACCGAGTACCGAGTACCGAGTACCGAGTTTTTTCTTGCAATACCGAGTACCGAGTTTTTCTAGCAATACCGAGTACCAAGTTTTTTCTAGCAATACCGAGGAAATCCTGAACAAATACTGAGTTGTACCTAGTACCTAGTACCGAGTACCGAGTACCGAGTACCGAGTACCGAGTACCGAGTTTTTTCTAGCAATACCGAGCAAATCCTGAGCAAATACCGAGCAAATACTGAGTTATCCTGTTCAAAAACTCGGTACAACTAGGTATTCTTGCTTAGTTACCACCATGAGCTTGGGCGAAAGCCCCCGCAGTGAAGCTAGAAAGCTCTCTATTTTGGCTATAGGAGAAAAAAGCTGTCTTGGGGTGGCAGTAGCTTCGTCGGAGGCCAAGAGAGAGTGGAGTTTGAGAACAGAGGTAATGGCGAGAGCTTCGCCGGTCTTAACATGGAGGCTTTCGATATTAAGGCCTTCGAGCTGGGAAACTACAGCGTGGAATTGGAAGGGAATGTCGAGCTTCTCTGCTTCTTCTGTGAGGACTAAGGCGGTTTGTGCTAGGAAGTCTCTATCCTCGCCGACGGTTGTGATGCGGAGGTCGGGCGGGCCTTCCGGCCGACCGGAAACTGCCGGGAGAAAAACGAGCCAATGGGAAGGGTTCCGCTACGGGTCAAGTCGTCGGGCCGCGTGGTAAAGAGTAAGAACACGTGGCGACATGTTATTGGCGGCCGAAGGTAGCTCTACGTCCGGTCAGAGGACGTAATAATTGTTCCCTATCTACACAGACAGCCGAATAACCAACCCACGATCCCTTTCTCTCTAAATTTTTTTTTTTTCAGAAAACCGCTCAGCCCTCACTTCCGAAATCCTCAAGGAAGAAACTGATCCCCTTCTCTATCCATTCGCACATCTGCAGTTCACAAGCCCGACACAACCGCCCCTCATGCTCCCATTCGCGAAACCACCGCCCCCATTCCCCTACAGTTGACGTCCAACTGCCCCTTTCTTCTTCTCTACTCGCATAGAATAAAAACACCCCTAACTCCCTACAGTTCGTACAGCCTCATCCTGTTACTTCCTTCTCTCCCGTCGACTTCACCTTTGGAAAGTCTGCCGATCTCCTCAGCAGTTCACAAGAATCAGCCAGCCTCCTTGCTTCCGATTTACATAAACCAGGCGAAATACCCTAGCTTAAAAGCTCTCCCTCACGATCCATTCGCACTCACAGATCGCGAATCCCATCCCTAAGACGAAAAGCCTCCAGCCCATCGCTTCTTCGATTCGTCCTTCCGATCCATTCCATTTGCACGGACCGATCTCCAGCCCAAACAGTCGAAGCCTTTGCTTCCTCTGCCTTAACCGACGTCACGAGCTGCAATTCCCATTCGCAAAATCTGATCCAACCTCTCCTACTTCAACTAAGTTTAGGTATATTCATCATTTTTCTCATCTCTTCTTAAATCGGATTTTGTTTTCTTAACTCAAAAATTTCTTAAATCATAGGTCTAAGATAATCGCATCGTTCTTTTCTCTTAACTATTTTCTTTTTAATTGTTGGAATAGCAAAGAAATCATCAAGGATAGAATTTTAAGTGTTTGTTAATAATTTTTTTTGGTTCTCATAAAAAGATCTGAAAGATTTTCTTAAGTTTCCTCATTTCGATTTCACTGATAATTAGCTTGATTTCTTGCCTCTTTTGATAACATTGTAAAGATATTTTGATGATTGAATAAACTTATATTTTCTGTTGAGCCTTAAAGTTGGTAACAAGTATAAATTCAGTGAATTATAATCATGGGCATGTGATTCTAAACGAAGGTTTATTATTAGTTTCTTTACTTCTTTCATATAAATCATTAGTTTGTCCCAATTGTGATTAAGTTCAAATGACTGTCAGTCATTCTTGTTTTTAAGACTCTAATGTATTTTGTATAAAAATCTAAATTTTTTTTTTTTTTAAAGGTTGATGATATACATTGTTTCCCCAATGATGGTGCTTTTGTAAATTTGTTCATTTATAGATATTTTTGTTCTTAACACCAATAACCTTGAGTTTATAAATTTAGTGGCTGCATTGTTTTATTTGAATTACTCTAATAGTCATATCTGAAAGCTTATATATACAATCATGATTCAATTATTTTATATGTTTGTGATGGCCAATGGTTTGAGAAATTACTAGAAGAGTTATAAGCATGATTGAAGTGTAAAGTCATTACATAGTGTGCTAGAGTTTGTAATCATGATGAAAGGACATGGATGCTTGTAAGAAACAAAAAGTATATGTTTTAAAGGACAAAAATGCGTATTCAAAAGCGTATAAATATTGAAAGGTAAAAAAAAAAAAAAATGTAAATGTTTGAGAGTAAATGGTATGTGAGTAATTTTGAAAAATAAAAGTATATGATTGTGTTAGAAGATGAAATATATATAAAGGTGGTGATATATTTGAACCTGTATAAAAGTGGAGATGCTTTTTGAATTTTATGTATAAAAATGAAATTTGGGTGAAATTTGGAAAGGGAGATATAGAGTAGTTTATGTTAAAGAATGAGTTAATTGGAAATTTATTATAAGAAGAAAGTGTTAAAAAAAAGCAAAAAGTGCATATCTCAAAAAAGGAAAGTATGTGAGATTTGGAAAAGGAAGTGTATGTTTTAAAAGGTGTTGGAGAAGTGAATGCTTTGAATAATCATTAGGAAGTGAATTTTGTTTGGTCTAAAAGTGGAAGTATATATTAAAAGCATTTTTGTGTGAGTTTGGAAGAGTAAAAATGTTTGTTTTTGTAGAAAGTATGTGTTGAAAAGTGTAGAGTATGATTTTGGAATGAGAGAAGCGTATAAGTGTGAGAAGTAAAGTGTTTATTTTGTGAAAATTGTGTAAGTTAGGAAGAATGTAAATGAATGTTGGAATGATATGAAGTGTGCTTTCAAAAAGGAAATGTTCAAAAGAAAAGTCAACTAAGCCGATGTTCAAGCCCAAAAAAAAGGTACGTCTTTATTTTCAGTAAATTTCAATTATTTTATTATTATTTGTCAAATGTGCTTTCTAATCCCTATTTTCTTTATTTTTTTTCTGTTTATTTGCATGAACTACGATGAATGGAACCGGTCGAGGGAACAAAAGTACAAGGAGCTAAAGGCGTCAGTCGCCTCTATCCAACCGGGTAGAGGTGCTACGGGCGGAACCACCGGGTTGTAGCCCCCGGTGACTGTGAGTATTTCTAAACTTAGAAAACCACTAGGGACCCATTGATGTGGTGTGCGAAACCTTCCCTTTTAAGTTCCTGTAGTAACTTCAATTTAATTAGGATTATTTTTTTTGTTCTTAGATCCCTAAAACCCTTTATATATACGAAATGTCCTAAGGGTTAGTAATAACAAAGATTTTCACCTATATGACAGTAGTGACACTTAAGGACAATAATTAAGGACTGAGTCTTAGAAAATCTAGACTTAGGATGCATGTACACCTTAAGATAGAGACATATAACATAGAAAACTTAGTGACATTCATTATTATTATTATTATTATTATTATTTTATTTTTATTTATTTATTTTATAAATTAATTTTAATTAACTAAAAAAAAATTTCTTTTAAATAATAATTGATTTAGGATATATCAAAATTACACTTTCTAATACACACACTTAGATTTGTTTGCTAGGACAACCGACTCTAGTTTTAGGTTAGGCCTGTGTTTATTTACTTACTGCACTGTGATGGGCTTTTTCTCAAGTTTTATTGCATGCTGGTTGTTAATTGTTGGTGTGTTTGTTTACTTACTTTTAACGCACTCTGTAATGTGATTTGATTGACGATTAGATTACCCATAGGTTAGGAGCGATCTGGTTGTTAACAGAATTTTCTGCAGGTGACCACACTCATGCAGGGCAGAAAAAGGGGGTTAATTATTCAATAATTTTATAAAATGCTACATGTGCTTCAGCTGCTTAGCCCCCAAATAAAAAGGAGTGTGGCCAAGTGTGGCTGAGTGATTTAATTTAAAATGCTTATATATAACTGCTTGAGATGATTTTTGCTTAGGATAACCCTGCAGGTGGTCTAGATTTTTTTTTCTTTCTGTGATGTAAATGTGAATGTAAATGTAATGTATTAAAAGTCAAAAAATTGTGAAAGTAATTTTGAAAGTGGGATATCACATCCAATTTGGAATCCAAAGAAAGGAGAATATACCTTAAAAGGATTATTGTCTTTTATTTGGAAAGCCACATTAGGATGATTCAATATCCAAATAGAAAAGAAAATACTCCTTTTTGGAATGAGTTTCTTTTCATTTGGATATCTAGAACCCGACAGATTCTAGAAGTTCGTAGAAGAAGAAAGGATGAATTGGAGAAACAAAGAAAGAATATGAAGAAATGAAGATTCGAAGAACAGTATATCCCATTTCAAAAATCACTTGCGTCATTTTTAGGATTAGAATCCGAGTTTTTTGTCAGTGGTGCCCGGCCACTTTACTTTTCTGCAAATTCTGGGTGTAATATGGACATTGTACATTATATTTGGATTATTAAAATTGATTGTTTACATTGCTTGTGCAGTAGAATTTTTTAGGACTCTTGCATGCCGTATTTTGTTTTAGCTTGGATTCGAATCGGAGAGATTTTTTTCATAAGGGTACGCTTAAAATTCTTCTACTTGTAATTTTAAATAAAAATTTTTAGGCTCACATAGTAACTCTAACGATCTAAGAAGTAAGCTCGGGACCGCCGAGAGTCAGCATAAGCATATTAATACTTTCTCTTCCTTGTTAGGCACCTCCCCGCCTGCGGGTTCTGGCAGACCACTTGACCTATGAGGGTGCAGTTCTGTCAAGGGGAAGTTATGCAATCTCTAGGGAAAAACCTATTTTCTAAGCCTTATTTTAAAACTGCTTCATATTCATTTTATGCATTCGAGTCAATTAGCATGCATTGCATTAGATACAAATTAAAAAGAGTCTAAAATATTAATTGCATTTCTAGACATTTATCACCCTACATAAGTGAAGGGGCTAATTAGGAATTGTTTTAGATGTCAGCCTCAATTCATTAAAACTTAAATAAATATTCCTACCTATCTTTCATAAGAGACTGGACACATGGTTTTAAAGCGCTTAGGTGGTTAGCTGGCTCCCCAATCCAGGCCGGGGTAAGTCCAGATTTGCACTTCATTAGTTAGGTTCGGGTCACTATTTTATAGTACCCAAATTAGATTTAGGTTCTGAGGCAGATTCTTTTTAGATCTTAAGTCCTCGCCCTCCGGGAATATAGTACCAAATTTCTAATAAAACATCAATTTAAACATAAAATTTTCTCCTAAAATGTAAAGCCCAACATAAGATAGACTGAGGTTGCCTCTGAGCCTTTCAGAATCTGGCACCTCCTACTTTTCCTCATTTGACTCGCTAATAAATGTTCAACATTGAGCTTTCTCCTTGGAAAATCCTTATTTCTGTTTCTTGTCTTCTACTTTGTAGTCAAAAGGGTATAAATCACTGCTTTAATCGAGAGTTTTCTTAGGAGTATCCCTCCTAGGATGTAATTAACTATAGGAGCTTGCTCTTATAGGGATTTGAGAACCCCAGACTAAAATAAACCTTGTTTTATTCATATAAAATAAGGGAAGAATCTTTGGGAATGTAGATATCTTTAAAAAAAAAAAAAAAAAAATTCATTTATAATTTTAAATATGTTTGTAGGACATTATTATTGTCTTTTATGATAATATAATTTCTTACTTAATATATTCAACTTTAGAAATGATGAATTTTATAAAACTCATTCTTATTTTTGGATGTCTTGAAGAATGTTATGTTCGTCTTTCGAGATGATATAATATTCTTTTTGATTTATCTAAATAAAAGAATAAATAAATTTTTCAAAAAGCCTATTTCTATTTTTGAACATATTCTTAAAAATTTCATGTTTATCTTTCAAAATAATATGTCATTCTTTGAACTAAGTTTGATCATAGAAATATTAATTTTCAAAACCCTATTTTGATATTGAATCCATTGTAGAATATTGTGTCGGCCTCTCGAGACTGTATTTTATTCTCAATGTAGTATTTGATTACAAAATAGGAGAAAATCAAAATCTGCGTGGTGTGATACAATTTTTCCCACCAGTGCTGAGTTGTAATTTTCCTATTGGCTTTCGTCTTCTTGTACCATACTATCCTAGCCTATTTATAGGACTGTACGCCTCTCTGTAAAAGATATCTGAATATAATTTTCCTCTATGCTTTTCCTTTCTACTTTTGCGCTCTCTGCTTTGTTCATCGTTTTCTTCATGGTATCAAGAGTAGGTTAGGTCCTCTATCATGGATCACTCCGTCTCTTCTACTGTCGCCGATCATCATTCGCCGACCTCCACCGAAGCTTCCGACCAAATAATCCCTTCCAATCTCAAGTTCTTGGTTTCTAATATCAAGAACGTGGTTTCCATTCCTCTAGCTGTTGACAACTACTCCCTTTGGAAATCTCAGGTTCTGAAGATCGTGTGCGCCAATGGATTTCAAAGTTTTCTTGATCCCGCTTTTCCCTCCCCGCCTCCAACGATCACGAACCAAGAAGGTGTATCTTCCACAAACCCTCTATTTTCCAAATGGCTACTAACCGATCAGAACATCTCGGCTTCTATCTGCTCCACGATCTCGGCTCCTGTTCTTCCTTACGTGATCCACCTCGACACAACAACTGCCATTTGGGTTTCTCTTCAAAATTGGTTTCAATCAACAAACCGATCCAAAGTCATTCAATTAAAGAATGAACTTCATAATATCACCTTCAAGAACTCTAATATGAATCAATATCTTACCGAGATCAAATCCTTGGTAGATCAAATAGCTGTTGCCGGCGCGATCGTTGATACAGAAGATATAATACTTTACATTCTCAACGGTCTACCGCCCACTTATCAGTCATTCAAGATTGCCATACAAACCATGTTAACACCGATCTCGCTGGATCAACTATACCCTCTGCTACTTAGCGAAGAAGTGAACCTTGCTACAGATGCATCTAAGCTCACCGGAAGGACTGACAATACCACGGCTCTTTTCAATTCTAGAGGTCGCGGCAAAAGATCCAGAGGCCGAAATCCTTCCAGTAACGCCAATCCCTCCAGGACTACAGCTGCGGTACCCGTAACTTGTCAAATTTGTTTAAAAAGAGGCCACTCGGCTCAGGCGTGTTGGCACCGATTAAACACTCAATATGTTCCGTCATCAAGAACCACAAATACATCCATGATTGCGGGTTCTGATAACAATGATGATAACCGGTTCTTGGATTCGGGTGCCTCTACCCATCTTACCAATTCTCTCGACAACATGTCCATCTCGTCGCCATACCAAGGTCCCGACTTTGTTACAATCGGTGACGGCAGCTCCATCAAGATCTCCCATATCAGGGCGGGTATCCTCCCGACCCCGTCTAGTAAGCTTAATCTTTCACACATTCTTCACTCACCTTCTCTTCAGTTTAATCTTGTTTCGATTTCTCAATTGACCAAAGACAACAACATATCCATTATATTTGATCCTAATGGTTTTATCTTGAAGGACATGAGGACGGACAGGGTTATCCTCCGCGGACCATGTAAAGGAGGCCTATATCAAATTCCGACAGGGTCTCACGCGACCCCTCATAAAGCTCTGAATACGACTACCCAGTCGGCCGCTCGGTGGCACCAACGCTTGGGTCATCCTCACCGGAGAATCTTTAACATCATTTCTTCTTGTAATGCTACTTTAGCTTTAGGAAAATATGATTTTTCTTGCAGTTCTTGTAATAGCTCTAAAAGTCATAAATTGTCATTTGAAAATTCTAATCATAGTAATAAATCTTTACTTTCTCTCTTTCATTCAGATGTCTGGGGCCCTGCTCTGGTCGTCTCAAACCAAGGATACCGATACTACGTTATATTCGTAGACGATTACTCTCGGTTCACGTGGTTATTTCCCCTTCGGTATAAGTCGGAAGTTTTTAACACATTTGTTCAATTTAAAACACAGGTTGAGAACTACACATCAAAGAAAATAAAAATATTTCAGTCTGATGGTGGGACTGAATACGTGAATCAGTAGTTCTCTTCATTTCTCACTCAACATGGGATTATCCATCGTCAATCTTGCCCGTACACACCTGAACAGAATGGTGTGGCTGAGAGGAAGCACTGACATATCAACGAGACAACTAGGACGCTTCTCCATACGGCCTCGCTCCCATACATTTACTGGCCTGACGCCGTCTCCACGGCGGTCTACCTCATAAATCGGTTACCCTCCCTAACCACCACCAACATATCTTCTTTTGAGATAATTCACAAAAGCAAACCGCGGTACAATCACCTCAAAGTCTTTGGATGTGAGTGTTTCCCGCTGTCTCCGCCAAACACTAGACATAAACTTCAACCAAAGGCTATCTCTCGTGTCTTCATTGGTTATTCTGATGCTCAGAAAGGCTACAAATGCCTAAATATGCATAACAACAAAATTACCATTAGTAGGCACGTCACATTTCAAGAACAGAATTTTCCTTTTGCCACGATTAATCCTTTGTCTCCGACCAAGACCACGAATACGCCTACCTCTCTCTTCCTGCTTACCCCAACATCTATCCAACCTCATCATACAACGATCAGTCCACCTCCAATCATCCAATTACACTCATCTCCCTAGCCCAATGACATTTCCGAGCCTGTCAATACTGTCCCGACTCATAACCTCCAACCATCTATGGAGCCGCCATGTTCTTGTTCATCCCATTACTACTCGTAGCAAAACTGGTTTGCTGAAGCCCACTAACAGACTAAAACTGCTTCACAATCACCAGTCAACAACTCCAGAGTCGGATCCTACTACGTACACGGACGCTGTTAAGAAATTTGAGTGGCGCCGTGCAATGGCAAACAAATTTCTTGCTCTTTAACGTCAAGGCACCTGGAAACTGGTAAAACGACCACCAAACGCTTCTATTCTTGGCTGCAGGTGGACGTACAAAACTAAATTTCATGCCGACGGATCCGTGGCTACTCACAAAGCAAGGCTTGTGGCTCAAGGAAATCATCAACAATATGGCTTGGATTAGTTGGAAACCTTTAGTCCCGTTGCAAAACTCCCGACGATACGGATCCTACTTGCAGTGGCTCTTCACAACAGATGGCCCGTTCAACAACTCTATATAGTGAACGCTTTCCTCCATGGTCATCTTTCGGAAACAGTCTATATGCAACAACCGAAAGGTTTTCAAGACAGCAATCATCCGGACTACATCTGTCATCTTCAAAAGGCGTTATATGGCTTAAAACAAGCGCCACGGCAGTGGTTCACTACATTTACTAACACTCTAATGACCATTGGTTTCACTCAAAGTCAATACGATCCTTCCCTATTTATCTATAAACAGGATCAGGTTTGCATCTTTTTACTTGTTTATGTCGATGACATACTCATCTCAGGGAATAACTCGGACACTATCACACAAATTCTGGATCAACTCAATAAGGATTTCCATATGAAGCATCTCGGCGAGGTTTCTGAATTTCTCGGTATCAGGATCACCAAACAGACAAATAGTTATTTTATGTCTCAAGAAAGATACATCTAGCAAATCCTTCAGCAAGCTAACCTCACGGAATGCAAGGAGCTCGCTAATCCTACCTGCACAAAGATTCCAGATGCTTTCAACCCAGAAAATGAACTTCAAGATCCAATTACCTACAGGCGTCTTACGGGATCCTTACAGTATCTCACAATTACTCGTACGGATATCTCCTACAGTGTAAATCTGTTGTCATAACACATGCATAATCCTCAACCTCAACATATCTATCTACTCAAGCGTTTACTTCGGTATCTCAAAGGTACGTCCAAATATGGATTACCGATAACAAACACTAATCTCAATCTTCAATCTTTTTCAGATGCGGACTGGGCTGCCTCGGGAGCACTCTAATCTCCTGGACGGTAAAGAAACAGCACACGATCTCAAGGTCTTCAACTGAGTCTGAATATCGTGCTCTGGCTGCACTCACGACGGACGTACTTTGGATACGCCGGTTGCTGTCTGAATTTGGGTTTGATCAAAAGCATCCAACCAACATCTACTGTGACAACACATCCGCGATTGCTTTGGCCAACAATCATGTTTTTCACGCTCGCACTACTCATATAGAAATTGATCAGAAATTTGTTCGTGAGCATATACAGAATCAAAGCAACTCCATCCTTCCCATCAGCACAACCGATCAGGTGGCGGATATATTCATTAAAGCTTTATCCACACCTCGTTTTCAAAAGCTTTGTCACAAACTAACTGTTAATCCTGAACCCTCAATTTGCGGGGGAGTATTAGAACACAAAACTTAATCAGCAACATTTGTTTCACTGCTTTTATATTTGTGCTGAGTTGAAATTTTCCTATTGGCTTTCGTCTTCTTGTACCGTACTATCCTAGCCTATTTATAGGACTGTACGCCTCTATGTAAAAGATATCTGAATATAATTTTCCTCTATGCTTTTCCTTTCTACTTTGCGCTCTCTGCTTTGTTCATCGTTTTCTTCACTACTGGTGGGAATGCGTAATTCCACCTTCATCCATATAATCAGAAAATGCAATAGAAGGAAGACATGCGATGGACCAAAGAAAATAATTTTTTTAATATAATTGTAGATCAATCAAATTTATAAATGAAGTAACGAGTACAATTTTATGTAACATAGCAAAATTTGGTTTGATTGATTGATTAGATTAGTACTAGGCAGCTCATATTAGTATTTTGATTTGGGAAAATTATTATTTCAGGCGTCTGGATTAGTCTGGACGCGAATCCGGACGCGCACGTCACTAGACCCCGGTGCATCTGGGTGGGTTTTCGTGTCGTGTCAAATACTAAGAGGTTTTGAATTCAAATATTGCGTATGTGATATGTGTATAAATTTGTCTTAATTGACCTAAATATCCGATAGAAATATATTAGTCTTTGTAATATGAAGTACTATAAATTCATTTGGGGTAATTGAAATTAATTGCATTCAATTCATCGCTCTCCCCTCAAATTGATGTTGGTTGATTAGTTAGTTGACATCCATGAGCATATGGATAAATTAGGTGTCATGCAATTAATATCAATTACACTAAATGAATTATAGCTAAATTTGCTCTTTGCATAAACCGATGGGCGATATAGATGGAAAAGACGTAAACCGGCGGGTGGGGATCGAAGGAGTTGGCAACGATAAAGATAAGATGCTTCGTCGATCCAATTCTCTCATGGTGACGATGGAAGGATCGAGCTGTTACTAAATTGCGCCAATGCTGGTAGATTAGCTGGAGGTCGGGGAGGAAGTAGTGTGGTACTCTGACAATGTAGTCTAAGGCTATGTCATTCGGGAGTCCATGTATCAATGCTCAGCGGAGCATTTAAAATGAGAAGCCGGCGAGGAAAGGCGAATTGAAACAGCGAAAGAAAGATGAAATTCACTTATCAAAATTATGGAAAGAAAGGTGAGGAAAATGGAGTTGAGGGTTAGGGTTGGGTTCAAAGTACGTAGTGAGGAGTGAGGAGGGGGAGGAAGGGGTTTTTATAGGAATGAATTACGGAGGGGGTGATGATGGTGATGCATGACTTGGACATGGCTATGTAGGGATTCCATCCTATCCATGCATTAGTGTAATATGTCCATCCCCATCTTGGATATGGATAAATTTGAGTGCATGATCATATTTAATGTAGGAATGACACGGCATGCATTAAAATCACGCTTAATTTTTGGAAGATTATAAACGAAAAATGCAGATGGAGATCCTAAGATTTATAGTGGGAAGCCGCGGAGGAAAAGCGAACTGAGATGGAGGAAGCGCCGCCGGGAAAATCAACAGACCTCACCGGCGATGAGAGGAATGTCATAAACGGATTTTTTTCGGATAACTTTTTATTTCATTATTTTTTTTGTCTTTTTAAGATAAAATAAAGTTTAATATAATATATGATAATATAAAGAAAATATCTTTTCTAATTTAGGCACAATTTCCTCTCGAGATATTTTGGAGAGTTTTCCACAAAAATTTTCAATATTTTCAAGTGAATGAGATATCAAACTAAGTTAAAAAGACACCAAAACAGATTTCATTTGACCTAAAATGAAATGTCAAATGAAATCTATTTTAGTGCATTTTTTAGTTTTCATATATCAGAAAAAAATTATCTTGATCGGGCACGGACCTCGAGGCAAAATCAGACCAAAAGTTTCAAGAATTAAATCTTTGATTATCTGAACTCTGATTCCAGCAAACTTATAGTCAATCTGAGCGTCTCAGAAGTACGAACCCAACGAAAACAGATTCAACTCAATCTGAGCCCAAATGTGCCTGAATCAAAGACCCGAAGAGTTGTTTGGGAGGTTCAAACCACAATTTGGATTACCGAACAGTATCCAAACATGACATGCTTATAGTTGAATCAAGCGGCTCGACGAGACAAATCCAACGAGCCTAAAATCACCAAATTCTAATATCATTAAGACTTTTAAATGTCTGACGAACGGTCCACGATCAAGGGATTGAATATCGGCTGTCCATCCAAACCACTCCCCATTTTTCCTTGATCCTCCTCCTATTTATGGGTCATGCCATCCTTAAAAACTATAAATAACCCCTTATTTCTCTTAAGAGGGGACCTAAGTAAGAAGGAGAAGAGAAGAGAAGAAGGAAATGAGGGAAGAAACTCCTCCTCGGCCACCGCCGAAGTTTCGCCCGACTTTCAATTGACGTCGGAGTTCCGCCTGACTTTCAACTGACGCCGGAGTTTCGTCCGACTTTCAAGTGACTGGAGTTCTGCCCGAATTTCAAGTGACACCAAAACTCCGCCCAATCTCCAAGTGACGCCGAAATTCTGTCCGATCTCCAAGTGACTTATAAGATTCAACCTAAATACCAAACATTGTTGAATCTCAAGTTCTGATTTGTAATTGAATTTCAATCAAGGAGTGGATTATTGTAATATGATTGTTCTAAATTTTAAGGACGAGTTAGTTTATTGTACCTCAAGCAAACACTGATTGAATTCTTTCAAAGGGGCTCCGTGATTTTTCCCTTTCAAGGGTTTTCCACATAAAAATACTGGTGTTCTTTCATCTTCAATTTGTGTGCTGGATATCCGTACAACGTTGAGACGAAAACTTTCTAACTCTATCGCCGCGTATATTCTAGCCCGCAACAAGTTTGATACCACATTCAGTTAAAAATATTAAAAATTTTAGTTGAAAACTTACCAAGACAAGCTGTGTAGTACTAATCAACATCAATCAATCAAATCCAATTTAGCAGTAGTACACAAAATTGTACTCATAGTTTGATTGATCTAAGATTATGTAAAAAATATTAATTTTTTGCATTATTTGGGATTTATTGAGATATTTTATTGAAAATTAAAAACTTTTATTGTTACTATTTATTTTAGTTTTATGGATTGGAGGATGAGCAAACAGTGATACCTGACCTCCCGGATGCATAACCATAGACTATGCTGCATTACCAGAGTACCGCATCACTTCCTCCCGAACACCGGCTGATCTGTCGACATTAGCGTGATTTAGTAACAGCTCGTTCCTTCCGCCGTCACTGTTAGAGAATTGGCTCGGTGGAGCATCTTATTTTTATTGTCCAAGCCCTAAGCTGTACTGCCACCTCCTTGGCTTCCAATGCTGTCGATCTCCGCCTGTCGGTTTACGCCTTATCCGTCTATATCTCCATGGATCAATAATTCATGGCATCGGCTCACCACGCCAGAGACGATTCCGATGTTCGCTCATTACGTTGCTGTCGAAAGGAGGCTGATCCTTATTAGCGGATGAGATCCCGTGAGGCTCTATCCGATGCCAGATGTGTGGATTGTATATCTCTTCACTGGGGAGTGGAGAAAGGGAAGACCGATGTCAGTCGTGTGATCTTTCTCAGTTGACGGGAGGGTTTACGTCGCCGGAGGGCGCGATAAGATGAAGAACATGCTACGGACGACAAAGATTTTATAACGTGGATCCATATGAGTGAACATCAAAATCGGCTCTGGTGAGGCGGTGCCAGGAACCGTCCGTGGAGATATAGATGTATAAGTCGTAAATCAGCGGACGGAGATCTACAACTATGGAGGTAGCAGTGCCTCTTAAGGCTTGGATTGTAAAGATAAGATATTGCGCCAAGCCAATTCTCTCACGGGGATGGTGGAAGGAGTGAATTATTACTATATCACGCCAATGTGATTGCATATTATAAAATAGTTTTTTAATAAAAATAATAATAAATACATCAAAAATTATATTTATTCCTGATGAAAAGTAATATATATATATATATATATATATATATATATATATATATATATATATATATATATATATATATATATCAATCACTTACTAGCTTGTTATTCATTAAGAAATTAATATTTTTTCAAAGGACTCTTAATGGATTAAGTTCAAATAAATTATTTTTCTACTTAAGATTTTTTTTAATTAATTAAATTAAGTTTTAATTTTGAACTATATCTAAATTATTTAAATTTAAACTACTATGAGATAATAATTTACCTAATTATAAATTAATTTTTATTTAAATTAATTTGACATTATAGTTCACATTTAGTAAAAGAAAATCATAAGTAATATGAAATTATAAAGTTAATATAATTAAATTAATTAATTTACTTACTAAGACTACTTAAATTTTTTTTATTAATTCTCCTCTTCTCTCGTAGGAAAAAAATCCCCTTTTCCCCCACCCACCTACTTTTGACAGGTGTGAAGCAAAATCATGATAAAGCATAGTATTTTCAACACATAGTCATTATAGAGCCATAATAAATCAAGAGTAGTATAGAGTTGATGTACATTTTTGTAAACTTCCCTTTCCATCTTTTTTATTAGTAATATCAATAACTATTGATAATAACTGTATCACTACTAACAATAGTAAACATTAACAATATTAACAATAATAAACACTATTAATGAAAAACATAAACCTAACATAAGGATTACGTTGTTGTTTTGGATTTGGATGGGCTTCAATGGGCTGTTGTTTTGGTTTGAAACGGATTGAGAGGTGTTATTGCTGTCGGCTGGTTACATGGGGATGTGGGCTATTGTTTAGATTGGTGTATAGCGGGCTAATTTAAATGGGGTTTGGATCAGTTACGAGGAAGAGGAATGTGGGCTCATTGTGGGCTTTTGAGTGGGTTTCAAATTTTAGGTTAAGTAGATTAGGTAAAGGGAATCAGATGGGGTTGTGTTATTACACAGCGGTCAACATGGTAATCTCCTTGTATTAACATGGTAAAGGGAATCAGATCGTTTTTTAATACTAAAAGAAACAACATCAATATGAGGCTAGGGAGGAAGTGTTGGTACTCTAGCGATGAAGTTTAAGGCTATGTCCTGAAGGCCATCAATGCTTGCAATTCCTCTATAAAACTAAAAGAAACAACATCTGTAATAGGTTTAGAATCTAGATGTTGAATAGCATATTTCTTAATAAAATACAGGTGTATGTAGAGTTGATTTGCATGTTTCGTGTGAGGAACCACCATGTTATCAAGCTAAAAAAATAACACCAGCGCATGATTAAATCATGTAATTAGAAACGTGCATAATTCAAAAATATTAAAATAAGTTTGATTCATACTCATTGACCATGATCAAAGAAATTAGGAATGGGTTCTTTCATTTCCCTATTATTCCTTCTACTGAAGTTGTTGACCTCATTATTCGAGGTCAATTTCCCTGGAATCGACTCTAGTACCTAGGTCTTCGTAGCCTAGTGTAGACATCACCTGCAAAATTTCCCCTAGGTGGATACCTAATGACATAGCACGGACTCGACCTTTTATTCCAATCAAATCAAATTAACTCAAATTGAATTCGATTTCAATGGCTCCAATTAACCCATTTTGACTTGTCACAAGTATATGTATAATAATAATTGATACATCATCAAAAATTATCTTAATCGGGCATGAATCTCGATGCAAAATCAAGTTTGGAAACTTCAAAAATTAATTCGGAGACCATCCGAACTCCGATTTCAGCAAACTTACAGTCGAACTGAGCGTCTCAAGAATACAAACCCAACGACACCAAAATCAACCCAATCCGAGCCCAAATGAATCCGAATCAAGGGCTCAAAGCGCTGTTTGAAGGTTCAAACCGCAATTTGAGTTACCAAACGGTCTCCGATTTTGACGAGCTTATACTCGAATCAAACGGCTCGACGAGACAAATCCAATGAGCCCAAGATCACCAAATTCCAAAATCATTAAGGCCTTCAAATGTCCAACGAACGGTCCATGGTCAAAGGGTTCAGCAACAACCCATAACTACCCACTCTCCCTCTCCCTCAACCCATAACCACCCACTCCCCCTCTCCCTCAACCCAAAAAACGTCCAAGCCTCCTCCTCTCATACAAAAAAATGTCCAAACCTCCTCCTCTCATACATGACACATCCAAGCCTTCATCCTCTCATACATAACCACCCACTCTCCCTCTCCCTCAACCCATAACCACCCCTCATCCTCTAATACATGACACATTCAAGCCTCCCTCCTCTCATACATGACACATTCAAGCCTCCCTCCTCTCATACATGACATGTCCAAGCCCCTCCTCTCATCTAATCTCCAGCCCTAGGATCCCCAAATGAACCCCTCTATGCTACGACTTGTTCAACCAGAGGCAACAGAAAGTGGTAAATTTTCTTCTTCTTGATCTCTTTCTTCTAAATTCTTTCTTTTTTCTTCTTCACTATATCAATCATCAAAATATTAAGAATATATTGATTCCCATTTCTCTCTATGGTTGTAGAAGATGAGGGATTTAGATCATTTCATTTCTTTCATTTTGGGATCTAATGTTGATTTTATAGAAGTCATAAAGCATTATCTTTAAAATTTCTTATTGCTTCTAATAGTTACATGTCATTGATGTTGTTTTAAGAAAGTTTTTTGTGAGAAATGTGATGAAATTTTGTTGTTGTCTTTAAGAGAAGAGATTAAATATATCATTTCTTGTTAAAATTGTAAATTATTGCGTATGATTATGTTGATTTTTCTTCATCAATATCTAAGGGTGTAATATATGCATATATGTGCAAATTGTAACTTGTGCATGTCTTGAAAAATAGGAAGCGAAAATTGTTTGTTTTAGAGGTGGAAGTATATGTTGGAAATATTTTGTGTTGAGAATTGAATGTTTTGAAAAGTGCTTTGCGTTGAGGAAGAGTTGTGTATTATTTTGAAAGGTGAATTGTGAAAATTTTTGGGAAGGATATTTTGTACATTTTGGAGAGGTGAAAAGTATATATTGTGGGTAAGTAAAAGTGTATATTTGTGAGAAGTGAAAAGTGTATGCGTGTATCTCTCTAAAAAATATGGGTGATGTTTTTGAAAAGTGATTTGTGCATGTGCTTTAAAATGTAATCGTGTGATCTTTGTAAGATGAAAGTTATATATGCTTCGAAATATGAAATGTGTAAATCTATAATAGTGAAAAATATAGTGTTGAAATGAATTGTGTATAAGTTAAAAGCGATGTGTGAGAAATATAGTGAGGCAAATGGGATCGAAAAGTTGATATTTATGTGTTTTGAAAGTTAAAGTATGTGTATATGAATAGCTAAGTGAATGTTTTGAAAAATATATATGAAATATGTTGGAAGGTGAGATATAGGAATTTTGGGAAAATGAAATGATTGAGAGGTAAAGTTTGTAGTTTTGAGAAGTAAAAGTGATTTGATGATTATATGTTTTGAGAAGTGTTGAATGATTTGAAAAATGAATTATATGATTTTGGAAAGATAAGAAAGGTGTATGTTTTAAAGGTAAAGTGTATGTATGATTTGAGAAGCAAATTTTGAGATTGTGTAAAAATGAAAAAGTGTATATTTTCAAAAAAATATAAGTGTGAACTTTGAAAGGATGACATGTGCAAATATAGAAAGGTAAATGTTTAATTTTGTGGAAAGTTTTATGTAGGAAAATTGAAAAAACAAGTGGTTTGATTTTGAAAAATATTTCATATGTTTTGAAGAATAGATAGGTATAGGTGTGTGAATTTGAAAAGTGAAATTTGTGTGTTGAAAGGTGCATCGAATATTGACATGTATAAAAGTGTTTTAAAAAGGAAAATATAGAATATGATTTTGGGAAGAGAGAAGTGTACAAGTATAAGAGGAAAATTGTGTAAGTTTAAAAGAATGGAAGTAAATATTAGAAAGGTACACAATATGCTTATAAAGTAAAGGTTCCAAAAGTGTAATCAACAGAACTGGTGTTCAAGCCCGAAGAAAGGTACGTCTTCTATTTTCAATGAATTTCAATTATTTTATTATTAATTATTAAATGTACTTTCTAATCCTTGTTTTTCCTATTTTATTTGCATAAACTGCGAGGAATGGTACCGGTCGAGGGAACAAAAGGATAAGGAGCTAAAAGTGTCAGTCGCCTCTATCCAACCGGGTAGAGGTGCTACGGGCGGAACCACCGGGTCGGTGCCCCCGGTGACTGTGAGTATTTCTAAACTTAGAAAATCTTTAGGGACCCCTTGATGTGGTATGCGCAAACCCTTCCCTTTTAGGTCCCTGTAGTAACTTCAATTTAATTAGGATTACTTTTTGCTCTTAGACCCCTAAACCCCTTTATACGTACGAAAAGTCCTAAGGGTTAGTGATAACAAATATTTTTACCCCATATAACAGTAGTGACACTTAAGGACAAAAATTAAGGACTGAGTCTTAGAAAACTTAGACTTAGGATGCATGTACACCTTAAGATAGAGACATATAACATAAAAAACTTAGTGACATTCATTATTATTATTATTATTATTGTTATTTTATTTTTATTTATTTATTTTACAAATTAAATTTAATTAACTAAAAATTTTCTTTTAAATAACAATTGATTTAGGATATATCAAAACCACACTTTCTAATACACACACTTAGAATTGTTTGCTAGGACAACCGACTCTAGCTTTAGGTTAGGCCGGTGTTTATTTCCTTACTGCACTGTGACGGGCTTTTTCTTGAGTTTTATTGCATGCTGATTGTAAATTGTTGGTGTGTTTGTTTATTTATTTTTACCGCACTCTGTGATGTGATCTGATTGACGAGTAGATTACCCATAGGTTAGGAACGATCTGGTTGTTAATAGAATTTTCTGCAGGTTGCCACACTCGTGCAGGGCAGTAAAGGGGGGCTAACTAATTAATAATTATATATATGCGCTACAGGTGCTTCAGCTGCTTAGCCCCCAAATAAGAAAGAGTGTGGCCAAGTGTGGCTGAGTGATTTAATTTAAAATGCTTATATATAACTGATTGGGATGAATTTTATTATAAACTGCTTAGGATAACCCTGCAGGTGGTCTAGATTTTTCTTTTCCTTTCTGTGAAATGTAATGTAATGTAAATGTATTTGAAAAGTCAAAAAATTGTGAAAGTGATTTTGAAAGTGGGATATTACATCCAATTTGGAATCCAAAGAAAGGAGAATATACCTTAAAAGAATTATTCTCTTTTATTTGGAAAGCCAAATTAGGATGATTCAATATCCAAATAGAAAAGAAAATACCCCTTTTAGGGATGCGTTTCTTTTCATTTGAATATCTAGAACCCGACGGATTCAAGAAGTTCGCAGAAGAAGAAAGGATGAAATGGAGAAACAAAGAAAGAAGATGAAGAAATGAAGATTCAAGGAACAGTATATCCCATTTTAAAAATCACTTGCGTCATTCTTAGGATTAGAATCCGGGTTTGTTGTCAGTGGTGCCCGGCCACTTTACTTTTCTGCAAATTCTGGGTGTAATATGGACATTGGACATTGGACATTATATTTGGATTATTAAAATTGATTGTTTACATTGTTTGTGCAATAGAATTTTTTAGGACTCTTGCATGCCGTATTTTGTTTTAGCCTGGATTCGAATCGGAGAGATTTTTTTCGTAAGGGTACGCTTAAAATTCTTCTACTTGTAATTTTAAATAAAAATTTTTAGGCTCACATAGTAACTCTAACGATCTAAGAAGTAAGCTCGGGACCGCCGAGAGTCAGCATAAGCATATTAATACTTTCTCTTCCTTGTCAGGCACCTCCCCGCCTGCGGGTTATGGCAGACCACTTGACCTATGAGGGTGCAGTTCTGTCAAGGGGAAGTTGTGCAATCTCTAGGGAAAAATCTATTTTCTAAGCCTAATTTTTAAACTGCTTCATATTCATTTTATGCATTCGAGTCAATTAGCATGCATTGCATTAGATACAAATTAAAAAGAGTCTAAAATATTAATTGCATTTCTAGACATTTATCACCCTACATAAGTTAAGGGGCCAATTAGGAACTGTCTTAGATGTCGGCCCCTAATTCCTTAAAACTTAAATAAACATCCCTACCTATCTTTCATAAGAGACTGGACACATGGTTTTAAAGCGCCTAGGTGGTTAGTTGGCTCCCCAATCCAGGCCGGGGTAAGTCTAGATTTGCACTTCATTAGTTAGGTTCAGGTCACTATTTTATAGTATCCAAATTAGATTTAGGTTCTGAGGCAGATTCTTTTTAGATCTTAAGTCCTCACCCTCTGGGAATATAATCCCAAATTTCTAATAAAATGTCAACTTAAATATAAAATTTTCTCTTAAAATGTAAAGCCCAATATAGGGTAGACTGAGGTTGCTTTTGAGCTTCTCAGAATCTGGCTCCTCCTACCTTTCTTCCTTTGACTCGCTAATAAATGTTCAACATTGAGCTTTCTCCTTGAAAATTCATGCTTCTATTTCCTTGTCTTTTACTTTGTAGTCAGAAGGGTATGAAATCACTGCTTTAATCGAGAGTTTTCTTAGGAGTATCCCTCCTATGATGTAATTAACTATAGGGGCTTGCCTCTATAGGGATTTGAGAACCCCAGACTAAAATAAACCTTGTTTTATTCATATAAAACAAGGGAAGAATCTTTGGGAACGTAGATATTTTTTTTTAAAACTTCATTTCTAATTTTAAATAGACTTGTAGAATGTTATTATTATCTTTTCAGATAATATAATATTATACTTGTTATATTCTATTTTAGAAATGATGAATTTTATAAAACTCATTCTCGCTTTTGGATATTTTGAAGAATGTTATGTTTATCTTTTAAGATGATATAATATTTTTCTTGTCATATCTAAATAAAAGAATGAATAAGCTTTTTCAAAAATGTATTTCTATCTTTAAACATATTCTATAGAATTTCATGTTTATCTTTTGAGATGATATGTTATTCTTTGAATTATGTTTGATTATAGAAATATCAATTTTCAAAACCTTATTTTGATATTGAATCCATTATAGAATACTGTGTCAACCTTTCGAGACTGTACTTTATTCTTAATGTAGTATTTGATTACAAAATAGGAGAAAATCAAAATCTGCGTGTTGACACAATTTTTCCCACCAGAAGTTGGTTGTGTTAACAATAATATGGATTCTCTTCTAGCTACTCCCTCCGGTGATAACTCTTCAAATAATTTGGATTATGATGGTAATAAAATGGTTAATACTAATTTTAATTATGATAGTTCTGGTAAGCATTTAATTTCTTCCTCTGCTTGGTTAAGTTTTTCAAATGTTGGTTGTGATCTTGTGGTTAATTTAGTGCCTAATAGTGTTTATTCTATCACGGATTATGATCTTCTTACCGAGGGACTGGATGTGTCTAATAGAGTCCATATTATTAATCTTCTTGTTTCTCCCTTACCGAATGTGTGTATTAATTTGGATGGGGAGTTGCATATAGGTGTGCATTTTGTTGACCCTGTTGATCACTCTGATTGGATGGAGGAATACTTAGATAATAAGTGTCATGATGGGGATTTCTATGGTGGTAGTTCTAATGCGCCCTTATAGGATTTTGGTTTGAATGTGTTGAAATTTGATAAAGCTTGTTTCTCTTCCGTCTCAGGAAAGAAAATAAGAAGAAGAAGGTTTAAAAATTCTGAGCTGAGCTTTGTGTTACTATTGTTATTCCTCTGTTTTATCTGTTGTTTGTGGGGTTTTGCTGTGTTTATTGTTGGGTGCTGGTGTCTTTTGTTCAGGGCTTTGTTTTTTTTTTCTGGTGGTTGGTTTTGGTTGGCTTGTTTTGTTGTGGACCGTAGTTGTGGGTTTGGTTGCCTTGGCAGTTTGCTGGGGTTTTCCTCACTTGGCCCTCTATTTTTCTATATAATTATCTTATTTCTTCCCTAGTTTTTCATGAATGTTGGCTTATTCGTGACTTTATGGGTGATTCTTGTCGGCTGAAGGTGTTTTCGGTTGGCCCGTTATTGCAGGTTTTCTGGCTACTTTCTTTGGGTCCTCTCGATTGTTGTTTTGCTCCTTTTCTTGTTGTTTATCTCATGTATTAGATTGAATTATTGGCTCATATGTTTTACTTTAAATGTTGTATTTTTAGAGAGCTGATGTTTCTTTAAGGACTTGTAACACCCCTTTTTTATTAAAGCGTAGGCTCATTTGTGGGTTTTAACTCAAAAATAAAAAGAAAAAAAAATCATAGGAACACATAATTAAATATTTTTTTGTAAAATGAAATATCTTTATATAGGTAAAACTAAAATATACAGTTAGCACCATCATTAATAACAATCCACATTATGTACTATTACCATTAGATTGGGTTTCAATGGCAATACAAATACACAATATTATACACAATTGTAATATGATGAAATCTTTCATTAATGTACAAACAAGTACACAATTGTGTGTTATCATTTCATTGGCTTTAGCTGATATACACACCCTTATACTTCATAATATGATATAATATATGGTAATAAAACTCAAATAAACAGTATAACAAGTTTAGATGACTACATTTGTGTACTTAAATATTCATATTTTATTATCATATATTATTTTATATATTATTTTATCCTTAAAAAAGAAAAAAAAAACAAAGAAATAAGAAGTTATAAGAGAGAGAGTGAGAGAAATTACAAATAGATGATTGAAAAGAAAAATAAAGAGATTCTAATTAGATTTATAGTGAGAAGTCACCGAGGATAGGCGAACTAAAAAGCGGAAGAAAGACTAAATTAGGTTATCAAAATTATCGGAAGAGAGGTGAGGAAAATGGAGTTGAGGGCGAGGTTTGGGTTCAGAGTAGTGAGGAGTGAGGAGGGGGAGGAAGGGGTTTATATAAGAATGAAGTGTGGAAGGGGTGATTGATATGTAGGGATTCTATCCTATCTGTTCCATACATTAGTGGAATGGGTCCATCTTGGATATGGATGGATTTAATTGATTAATGCACGCCATATCATTTCTACATTAAATATGATCATGTACAAAGCACTCAAATTCATCCATGTCTAAGATGGGGATGGACCCATTCCACTAACAAATGGATAGGATGGAATCCCTAAATAGCCATGTCAAGTGATGCATCACCACGATCACCCCTTATGCACTTCATTCCTATATAAACCCCTTCCTCCCCCTCCTCACTCCTCACTACTTTGAACCCAACCCTCACCCTCAACTCCATTTTCTTCACCTCTCTTCCTATGATTTTGATAATCAAATGTAGTCTTTCTTATGTTGTTTTAGTTTGCCTCTCCCTGACGGTTTTAGTTTTCCATATGCTCATGGATGTTAGCTAACTAATCCATGTGCAGTGCATTAACTTCTCAATGGCATGCCCTAAACCCTAAACTCTAAATCCTAAACCCTAAACACTAAACCTTGTGTTAAAGATACTTTCTAGAAGCTAAGCTGGGAAAGATGAGCTAATAATGGAATTGGAGCTTTGAGCATATGATGTATATTCTGTTGTATATAAAACACAAAAATCATACAATAATATGGATATCATATAAACTTAAACAAGAATTTCATCATAGATGACCTAATAATGGAATTCAAAATAAGACATATGCAAGTGTGGGTAATAATACAGTATATGCATGTCTTCATCTTTCTCTCAAGTCTCTTTTTTCCTTGTACTTGTGCTTCCTACTAAGTTATCTTGGCGATGTGCATCAACATCCAGTTCGATGTACTCAAATTTCTCGACATACTGACAAACTTGTCCCAGCAAATTGGATATCTCCGGGATCCCGCACCCAGAATTTTTAAGTTCACCGAAGCCATGATCCATCTCCAATGCAAGGTTCAGGACATGAATAATAGAATCAGCTCCGCTAAGTGGCACGGCCAAACGGTGACCTATGAAGTCCTAGATTGGTTAAGAAAGAACGCCACCATTACGAAAAAGGTCTCCAAAATCCAAAATGACTATGAAAATGACACCTTTCGTTGGTCCATAAATCACCATGCGGTGCAAAGTCTCGCTGAAGTCAGCATGTTGGTTAAATACTCCAAATTTGGCATCGTTGCCACCAAGCTGCTACCAAACTTTTCTTCAAGACGACGGAGTTTTTAACCAACGCGCTAACTTCAGCAAGGCTTTGCACCGCGCTGACTTCAGCGAGGCTTTGCACCGCGCAATGGTTTATGGACCAACGAAAGGTGTTATTTTTATAGTTAGTTTGGATTTTGGAGACCTTTTTGATAATCACAACGATCTTTCTTAACCAATCTCGGATTTCATATTTCACCGTTTGGCCGTGCAGCCCGACAGAGCGAATTATGTTATTCATGTCCTCAACCTTGCATTGGAGATGGATCATGGCTTCGGTGAACTAAAAAATATGGGTGCGGGATCCCGGAGATATCCAATTTGCCGAGTCAGGTATGTCCGTATTTCGTGAAATTTGAGTACAACAAACTGGACGTTGACGCACATCGCCATGCTAGCTTAGTAGGAAACACAAGTGCAAGGAAAAAAGAGACTTGAGAGAAAGATGAAGACGGGTAATGCAATATATTGATTCAAAATAAGATGCAAGTGCAGATAATAATATAATATGTCTGATGTAGACACATGCTATCTTAAGTACTCATCATGCTCATCTTATTTGCACATGCATATACTGCATTATTACCCAAAATTGCATGTCTTATTTTGAATTACATTATAAGGTCATCTCTATGAATCCGACTGACTTGGTACTCAAGAAGAAGAAGAAGATGTGAAAACAGAGGAAGAGAAGAAATGAAACATGAAAATAGAAATGTTTATTATCCCAGTTAGTGTCTGAACAATACATAAGTAGCTAGGGGTGTCAATTTCGGGTCACGGGTCGGGTTCGTGTCTAACCCGAAATGACCCGAAGCTAAACGGGTTGACCCGAACCCGACCCGGTTTTGGATACGGGTCACTATTCAAGACCCGAACCTGACCCGAGTCGGGTTCGGGTCAACCCAGATTGACCCGCTAACCCGAGTAATTTTCATTAATATCTCAAAAAAAAAAAAAAAAAAAAACATCAACACAGTTAAACAAAAAATTGCATGAAAAAATATTTTATTTATGAATTAGAAGCAATTTGCTAATTACAATATACAAATTATACTAAATATTAAACTAACAAATAAATTAAACAAATAATTACAATTTACAGAATATTCAAACGAATATTACAATTTAAAAAAATTTTGAACTCCTTGACTAGTTGAAGTCTTGTGAAATTGTGCCTGCCTGCCTGCACTCATGGAGTCCTGGAGATATAAGCTAACTGCAAAAAAGATAAACAATTAAATAGATATAATTTTAAATCCATGAATTAGTTGAAAGCTTGAGTTATTAGCTCAGATTAACCCTTCAAATAATTCATCATTCAATGAAATGTGAGTCAATATAATTTTATACGGACTTGCGAATTGAGATATTGCCATCCAAGGCGGCAATTTGTATTTTATACTTAGTATCTGTTTGATTAGCCCTCCAAATGCCACCTGGTTGCAATAACTTTTTTCCCACAAATGACATCACAATAAGTTTAGAAGGGTACTCATCATTGCTACTCAACTTTCAATCCTTTCGGAACCAACCAGCAACAACACAGCCAACCAAGTAACCAACATCCCTGGGCTTCTTGAAGCACCCAGCAACAACATAGCCAACCAAGTAACCAACAGCCCTGGGCTTCTTGAAGCACCCAGCAACAACACAGCAAACCCAGCAACCAAAGTATCACAGTTACCCAGCCAGCAACCAAAACAACAACACCCTAAACACAAAAAACTCAACAACCTAAATGTTTAAAGATAACCAACACAACATTTGAAGACATCTGCCCAGAAAAAATAAGACAGAAACCAACCCAGCAAACTAGCAAGGAAGAAACAACACAGCCAAGTAGCTAACCATGAACAACCCACAACAACCCTGTCAACCCAGCAACAACCCTGTCAACCCAGCAACAACACAGCCATCCAGTCTCCCTCTTAAACACAGCCAACCGATCTCCCTGCAAACACAGCCACAAAGAAATAACAGCAAACCAAGCTACCCAGGCAATAGGCCTACCAGCCAACCATCCCGAAAATCCACAAAATTTTGAAAGACATCAATAACATCAAGACAGCAACCAATCCAACAACAACACCCTAAACACAGCAAACTTAACACCCTAAATGTTTCAAGACAGCAACAACACCAAGACAGCAACAACACAGCAAACCCAACAACACAGCTAACCAACACAGCATTTCAAGACAGCTGCCCAGAAAAAATAAGACAGAAACCAACCCAGCAAACTAGCAAGGAAGAAACAACACAGCCAAGTAGCTAACCATGAACAACCCACAACAACCCTGTCAACCCAGCAACAACCCTGTCAACCCAGCAACAACACAGCCATCCAGTCTCCCTCTTAAACACAGCCAACCGATCTCCCTGCAAACACAGCCACAAAGAAATAACAACAAACCAAGCTACCCAGGCAATAGGCCTACCAGCCAACCATCCCGAAAATCCACAAAATTTTGAAAGACAGCAATAACATCAAGACAGCAACCAATCCAACAACAACACCCTAAACAAAGCAAACTTAACACCCTAAATGTTTCAAGACAGCAACAACACCAAGACAGCAACAACACAGCAAACCCAACAACACAGCTAACCAACACAGCATTTCAAGACAGCTGCCCAGAAAAAATAAGACAGAAACCAACCCAGCAAACTAGCAAGGAAGCAACAACACAGCCGACCATCTCCCTCCCAAACACAGCCGACCATCTCCCAGTTTCTGCTGTTATTTCTGTGCAGTTTTTACTATTTTTTCAGTTCAGCAAACCATCCCAGCAAAAAAAGGATAGAAATAGTTCATTACATCAAATTAAAGAAAAATTAAACAGCAAATAAACTGATGTTCATCCAACTGCTGAACTGTCACCAGCATCTTCTTCATTGTTGTTCACATCTAAATTTAGGATATCATCAGTTATTGCGTCAATTTCGGGATCTTTTACTGCTGCAATAATACATGTATTAAAAAATAAATTAGCATATTGAGATCTTAAACAAAAAAACAATAAAATATAAGATGAATGAATAATCACCATGATCTGCGTATAACCAATCCTTAGCACAAATTAGTGCCTCGACAATATCATGTTTTAATGCACTTCGGTATTGATCTAAAATTCTACCACTATTGCTGAATGCACTTTCAGATGCTACTGTTGTTATTGGAATGCATAGTATATCACGAGCCATTGCTGAAAGACTAGGAAATCTATATTGGTTCCCTTGCCAAAACTTTAAAATGTCTAAATCAATACTGCTATCAATCTTAGGTTCCTCTAGGTAGATGTCTAATTCAGATTTCCTAGGTGTAAAGGCATCCTTCTGGAATGAAGCAAAATCTTGTATTTTTTGGATGGGTATTAGAAATAAAAAATGAAAAATAAATGAAATGATAAATATACATATAAAGATCAACAATGAACCTGCAAAAATTTAGACTTAATCTTTGTAGGACACCCTTGTGCAACTGCATTCATTCTTGTACTTTCTCCTATTGCAGGATTCATTCGTGTATTGTAGTTAGCACACAATGAAATTAACTTGAGTTTCAGCTTCCTAAGTTCGGAGTTGGAGTTGTCAGCATACAATTTTTGATAACACCACTCAACAAATGCCATTTTATATCTCGGATCTAGAATCACTGCCACTGCCAAAATATCACTGAATTCTGACCAGTATTTTTCAAATTTCACAATCATTCCAGCAGCCATTTTCTTTAGAGACTGATGGCTACTCAACAAAACATTTTTAAGTTCCGCATAAGCTGTTGAAATACAAGGGAAGTATAAATTTGCTGTAGGATATTTAGACCCAGAAATGAGACAAGTTATTTCATGGAAAGGTTCCAAGAACTTGCAAATCTCTTCGGCTTTTTCCCATTCCATAGATGTTGGACAAGTCTTGTAATTAGAATCAACCAATTCTAAATGTTGAAAAGCACGTTTAAAATAAATAGCACTGTCAAGCATTAAGAAGGTGGAATTCCATCGGGTTGGTACATCCTGACGTAAACCTCGTCTCCCATCCAAGCAACTTTGTGAAGCACAATCAAGAAATTTTTGTTTTCTAGCTTTAGATCCCTTAACATACTTAATGCTCTCTCTTATTTTCCCAGTTGCACTATCAATGTCTTTCAAACCTTCTTGAACTACAAGATTAATGATATGTGCTGTGCAACGTATATGAAAAAAAGCACCCTCCATTATCAAGGCATCACGCAAATTCAAATGATTTTTTAGATAATCTACACAACTATTATTTGCAGAAGCATTATCCAAAGTAATACTAAATAGCTTGTTCTCTATTTTCCATTCAACCAGAAGCAACTGTAACTGCTCAAACAATGAAATTCCATCATGGGGAGGTGGCATGAATGAAAAAGTAATAATTTTCTTTTGCAAATGCCAATCATTATCAATATAATGAGCAGTCAAACAAATAAAACCATCAGTATTTATAGATGTCCAAAGGTCGGATGTTAAACAAATTCTGCTAGTGACTTTAGATAATTGTTCCATTAAATTACACTTCTTCTTAAGGAATAATTTTTTGCAATCATTTCTAGCAGTGTTTCTAGAAATTAATTGCAAGTCACGGCGAAGATATAACAGAATTGCTCGAAGCCCAACCCATTCCACACATTGAAAAGGTAAATCATGCATGATTATAGAAGCAGTAAACAAGTCACGAAATTCAGCATGATCAAACTTGTCATCACACATAGATATTGAAGATTCAGTGTTGGTTTGTAAGATCAACTGTCCTATATCACGCATATTTCTTTTCTTACAATTTTCAAGGTGGCGTCTAAGATTACCGGTTCCATTTTTGCTATCACATAGATAAGTAGTACCACATTTTTTGCATTTACATTTTTGTTTTCCATCACTCGTATTAGGTAACATCTCATAATGGCCCCAAACCACTGAGGTCATTCTTCGTCGTTTCTTAGTAATTGTCGCATCATTACATTGCTCGTTAGTGGGCTCTACAGGTATTTCACAAGTCTGTACTGCTTCATTTTCAGCAAAAGAAGAATTCCCTTGATTGGTATTGGAATTCTCCATCTAACAAAAAAATTACAAAACATAACTTCAATACTTAATGGGTTGAAGCTGCACTGAACTAACAGCATTTACTGCACTGAAATTACAGAAGAAACTACACTGAAATAACAGTAGAAACTGCACAGAAATAACAGTAGAAACTGCACAGAAAAACCAAAACATAGAGCAGGGCACCAGAAATAACAGCAGAATTGCACCAGAAATAACAGCAAAACTGCATAGAAATAACAGCAGAATTGCATAGAAATAACAGCAGAACTGCATAGAACTAACAGCAGAACTGCATAGAACTAACAGCAGAACTGCATAGAAATAACAACAGAATTGCACCAGAAATAACAGCAAAACTTGCACAAAAATACCAACACATAGAGCTCGACATGGCTCAATCTCATTTGCACAGAATTAACAACAGTTAGTGAACAGAAATAAACAGCCGAAACTAAACAGAAATGAGATAGCATAGATGATAGAGCTCGACTTGGCTCGTTTCAACCACATAAGTGCATCACTGAAATAACCTAACAGAAAAACCAGCAGAAACTGAACAAAGATAACTAGAAAATCGAGCTCAACTTTGCTCGTTTGCACCAGAAATAACAGCAGAAATTGCACAAAAATACCACAACATAGAGCACGACATGGCTCGATCTCGATTGCACAGAATTAACAGCAGTAAGGGAACAGAAAAAAACCGTCGAAACTTAACAGAAATACGATAGCATAGAGCTCGACTTGGCTCGTTTCAACCACCTAATGACATAAGTGCATCACTGCAATAACCTAACAAAAAAACCAGCAGAAACTGAACAAAGAAAATCGAGCTCGACTTGGCTCATTTGCACCGGAATATCGGAAAAACCCTAACCCCAAAACGAACTTCGCATTTCACAATATGTAGATCAAAGGAAAAGGAGAAGAAAGGAAAAAAGATGAGAGATACAAACAGCGACAGAGGTAAGTGTTCTTGTTGATCCAAAGCAGATGTGCACGATGAACACCACGAAACCACGAACCAAGAATCTGCCACAGAAGGAGAAGAGAGTAAACCGTCGACAGATCGAGGAGATCTGTACAGAAGAAAACGATAATCGGAAACGGGAAACCCTAGACGAAGCAGCGAAGCAGCGAAGGAGAGGAGAGCTCGACTTTACGGCGCGTGAAATGAAAATGACGAAAACCTAACCCTAAAGGCCTTATGAATCCCGCTTACGCACGCAGCACGGCACACGTTTGACGCCGCGTAAAATATAAAGCGGGTCGAAACGGGTCGTTAGCGGGTTACCGGGTTAACCCGGACCCGACCCGAAATTTGATCCGGGTCACTTTTATGAACCCGAACCCGACCCGTTTTTCGAACGGGTCGTGTCCAACCCGAAAATTCCGGGTCGTGTTCGAGTCGGGTTTTCGGGTCGTGTCAATTATTGACAGCCCTATAAGTAGCTATATATAGATAAAAGAAATATATAATATAAATAGAGAAAACTTAACATAACCGGAACCTACAATACAATTATGAATGACCCCCTCAGATTAATCATTCATAGGATGAATGGTTAATTTGTTTCAAATATTTGTAAATTGAGTAGGAGATAAGAACTTTGTTAGAAAATCTGCAATTTAATTGGTTGAACTGAGATGAATAATGGAGGTGGCGCCTGAATTTAGATATTCCCGAATGAAATAATAGTCGATCTTGGTGTGCTTGGTTCGAGCATGAAAAATGGGATTGTGCGCAAGAGTTATTGTGGAAGTGTTATCACAATGAATTGTAGTTGAAGATTGTTGAGGAAATTGAAGCTCGACGGTGAGACGACTAAGCAAATATGTTGTGACTTCATAAAAGCAAATATGTTGTCCGCTTGGAGGACATGGACATATTCTAACCCATTAAGTTGATGTGATTTACTAAATCGGACCCACGCCGGCAGATCAACCGGAGTCTAGGGAGGATGCAGTGCGGTACTCTGGTGATGCAATCTAAGGCTATGTCATCCGAGATGCTAGATATCAATGCTTGCTATTCTTCCATAAAATCAGAATAAATAATAGTTCTAACAGGTTTATAATATAGATGTTGAATATCATATATCTCAATAAAATACAGTGTAGAGTTGATTTGTAGGTTTCTTGTGAGGATCCACAATGTTATCAAGCTCAAAAAATAACATCAGCACATGATTAGATCATGTAATTAGAAACGTGCAACATGTGAATAAGAAGTAATTATAATTACTTATCATTTGAAATTATATTAATATAGTCATTTTAAAAATAATTTTTTTTAAATACTCATAATCGATACATTAACTACCGAGTTCTGTTGAGTGGACTAAATGTGCCGACTGGAATCTAGTTTTTATAATAGTTGAATTTTAGTTTTTTTTTTTATATATTAGGTTGTATTGAATCAACTTGAACTAATGATTTAGTGTGTTTTAAAAATTTTTTAATTCAATTAATTGTGTATTTAAATTTTGAAGAATAATTTTATTAAAATTTTTGAAGTTGTTCGTTCCTAAAGGGGTACGGCCGACCACCTTTCTTTTAGAATAATATTTAATTCTAATAGAATTTGGATAAACTTTAAAAAGAAGCAGAGTGATTGTTTGAATCAATATTAGAAGCGTGGAAGGAAATAAAAATTAAAATCGCCCATTATGTTGAATGAATAATTCAGTCCAATCTATATCAATGCCACCCCGTCCACCAATCATTAATTATTATAATAAAAAATATTGTTAGTAACTTAGCGCCCAGTACTCAGACCAAGTGCGGCTCCGTTGTATGTAGAATTTAGAATCAATGTGGAATCAAGACTCAAATGGCACAATGTCATTTTCTGGCGCCACTCTGTTATCTTGCATAGCTCTGCAACGCTACCAAGAATAGAGACCCCACGCCGTAGTTTAAATAGAAATTCAAAATTTTATTTTAAAAATACTTTTTTCATAATTTGGGTTGTTACAATATTTCTATCTAAGAAAAAAGTCAGTCATAAACATTTCTATATCAATCTAAAAGAGAAGAAACACTATAAAAAAATCTTAAAGAAAGTTTTCAAAATCATATCGATGAATCGGTTTGCAAATAATATAAAATCAAAGATCACGAGTTAAAATAATCTCAAATTTACCTAAAAAATGAACTTGTAAATTATAAAATGATACAAAAATCATACCGGTCACATCATCAGCTAGTTCAAGTACCTCCTTGAAAATTACACAAACATGTATGTAGAAAGAAAATTTGATGGAAAAGAATTATTCTCCTTATTTTTGTATTAGAAACTTGGTGCAATATTTATAGATACAAAATAATATAGAAAAAGAATGTGAATTAACACCCATGAATATCAATTTAATACATAGACTAAAAAAAGAAAGTAAATTAACACCCGTCATGAATGTCAATTTAATACATAGGCTCAAAGAAAGGAATGTGAATTAACACCCATCATGAATGTCAATTTAATACATAGGCTAAATGAAACCAAAAAATAAGAAAATAATTAATTTATTTAATTTGTTCAATACACTACAAAAAAATCACTCATTACCGACGGAATTTTCTAATGGATTTCTGGCAATCAATTTCTGACGATTTTTCGACGGAATACAATGAGACGGCTTTTCTGGCGGAATTTTTCGACCTCGATAAATCCGCCGGTATTTTCTTGCAGATTTTCCGTCGGGTTTCCCGTGGATTGTAAATAATTTTTGAAAAATCATCTATTCATTATTTAATTAATCAATAATTTTATAATTTGTTTTAATTAGTTATTATTTTAATAAATTAGTCTAATTAATTATTAATTTAATAACTTATTTAATTAATTATTAAGTTTAATATATTAATTATCTTGGTTGGAGGATTTTCCTATAGTGATAGAAGAAATAGTAGAGGCCACATCATTTGATCTACTTTTGAAGTAAGATGATGCAGCGGCAACAATAGAAGAAGATTGAACCGAAGGGAAAAGGAAGCAATGGAACAGTAAAGTTCCTTGCAGCCAAAAATGATATTACTGAAATGTGAAAAATTAGCTTCCTCTACCCCCTGCTTCTACAGTTCATATAAGCTAAAATAAAGACAACCGAAATTAGCAAAACAGCTGAAAAGTGAGCTAGTCCTATGCATAACAGAAAAAGGGAATATTCAGATAATAAGGGGTAGTGGACGTCCTATGAGCTTCAGTGATCCGCCTGAGTAACGTAGCCTATTTGATGTCCGCATCACATCTCCCCCGGCTCGGAAGAACCCGACTCCGACGAGAGAATTGGCTGTGTATCATCTGGAGGATGAAAGTTGTATAAATCAGCAACATTGAAAGTGGATGCCGTGCGAATGTCTGGCGGTAAATCAATCACATAAGCGTTGTCGTTGATCTTGCTAAGAATAGGAAAAGGTCCAATTTTTCTGGGGCAGAGTTTGGAATAAGTTCCTTGCGGGTACCTTTCCCGCCTCATACGGAGCATTACTAAATCTCCCACATTGAAAGATTTAAACCGGCGGTGGCTATCAGCATGTTGCTTATATTTATAATTAGCCTTTTGCAGATTTTCTTTGACAGTTCGGAGAGTATCTTGCACTTCATTAATAGTTTTGCCGGCTAAAGTTTTACTGCCTTTAGGTAGGACGGCGAGGTCTACCAATTGATTTGGGAGTTTTGTGTACACAACTTGAAACGGGCACAGTCCGGTCGATCTATTAAAGGATGCATTATACGCAAACTCCGCATGACATAGCATTTCTTCCCATTTCCTTGGATTGTCCTGCACCAAACATCTCAACATATTCCCCAACGTGCGGTTTACCACTTCGGTCTGGCCATCAGTTTGTGGATGATACGCCGAACTGAGTTTAAGGTCTGTATTGAGCCTTTTCCACAATTCACGCCAGAAGTGACTCACAAATTTCACGTCTCTATCGGACGTGAGGCTGCACGGCACACCATGAAGCCGGACTATTTCTTTGAAGAAAAGCTGTGCTATGTTGACCGCATCGAAGGTTTTTTTACAAGGGATGAAGTGCGCCATCTTCGAGAACCGGTCGACCACCACCATGATAGAATCTGAGCCTCTCTTGGTCTGCGGTAATCCCAATACAAAATCAAGTGACAAATCTTCCCATATAGAATCGGGAATTGGCAAGGGAAGATAGAGGCCCGTATTTTGTGCCGTACCTTTGAAACGTTGGCAGACAAAGCATTTCTCAATAAATCTTGTAACATCGCGCCTTAAGTGTGGCCAGAAGAAACGCGATTGTAAAATTGAAATAGTTTTAAGTGAGCGGCCAGGCCCCCGCAATGCAGTTCGCGGATCAATTGTTGGCGCCAAGATGAATCCGGAATACAAAGGCTATTACCTTTGAAGAGAAACCCCTGCTGTAGGGAATAATCCAATGTTGGGTGGCCTGCATTGCGAACTTCCCAGACTTGAGAAAAGTCTTTATCGGAATTGTAAAGCTCCTGCAACGTCTGTAGCCCTGTAATTTCTGTCTGCAACCGAACTAATAATGCGGAACGCCGACTCAACGCGTCTGCGACGCGGTTACTCCGCCCGGCTTTGTGTTTGATCACGAAGGTGAAGCGCTGGAAGAAGACTATCCAACGAGCGTGCATCCGGTTTACATTTTTTTGACTGTTAATATATTGTAATGCGTGATTATCACTGCACAAGATGAAATCCCAGTGCAGGAGGTAATGTTCCCTCTGCTTTAACGCGCGGACCACGGCATATAATTCTTGCTCATATGCCGACCACTTCTGACGGGATGCACTTAATTTTTCGCTGAAATATTCCACAGGCTTATCGTCTTGTGACAAAACAGCTCCTACTCCGATAGCAGAGGCGTCCGTATCAACTTGGAATGGCTTATCGAAGTCAGGAAAAGCTAACACCGGTGCTGTGCTGAGTGCGGCTTTGATCAACTCAAAGCTCTGTTGTTGATTCGGCCCCCAAGAGAACGTAGAAGACCTCAAACAATTTGTGATGGGTGCAGTGATTTCTCCGAAGCCTCTGATAAAACGCCTGTAATAGTTGGCTAAGCCGTGGAAGCTCCGCACTTCTGTTATAGATTTGGGCGTGGGCCAATCCCTGATGGCTGCAATTTTCTGGGGCGATGTTCGGATGCCGTCAGAGGACAAGATGAACCCCAGGAAGTGAATGTCTGCTGCGGCAAAAGCACACTTATCTAAGTTGATAAGTAATTGGTGTTCACGAAGAGTTTCAAAAATAGACTGTAGTTGAGTTAAGTGCTCTTCAAAGGATGAGCTGAAAATAAGTATATCGTCAAAATATACAACACAACACTTATCTAAATAAGGTTTGAGGACGTCGTGCATTAGCCGCATGAATGTAGAGGGCGCGTTGCAGAGCCCAAATGGCATAACTCGCCATTCAAATAAGCCGTCTACCGTCTTAAAAGCTGTCTTCCATTCGTCGCCGGGACGAATGCGGATCTGGTGATAACCACTTCGGAGATCTAACTTGGAGAAAACTTTGGCTCCCGCAAGCTTGTCCAGTAGATCGTTGATCCGGGGAATGGGGAATCTGTATTTGACCGTAATACGATTAATGGCGCGACTGTCTATGCAGAGTCGGCACTGTCCATCCTTCTTTGGGACGATGAGTGCTGGAACGGCACAAGGGCTGAGGCTTGGTTGAATGAATTGTTTTTGCAGCAACTCATGAACGATCTGGCTCAAGATCGTATGTTCTTTAGGACTCATCCTATAGTGCGGTAGATTCGGTAGCACTGCTCCGGGGACAAAATCTATTTGATGCTGTAAAGTTCTGAGGGGCGGAAGGGACGGTTGCAGCTCCATAGAAGTTATATCCTTAAACTCCTGTAACATGACCTTGATGGCTGGATGTATTATAGGCTCTTCTACCATGGTCGGATCTTTGACCACAAATGCCAATAAGGAGTGTTGTCCCTCCTGACTCTTCAAAAGAGTTGGACCCGACACAACCTTGGCCGAAATGAGGCTGTGAGTGGGTAATGGTGAAGGAGCCACGGGAGTAGCAGGCAGCAACTTAAGCCGTTTTCCTTTCCACTCGATGGTATATGTGTTGGCTCGGCCTTCATGTAACGCCCCGTTGTCGTATTGCCACGGTCTTCCCAAAATGAGATGACAGACGTCCATGTCTATGATGTCACAGGTGACATGACATAAGTAATTTTTTCCAATTGAGAAGGTCACATTGCATAAGTCAGTCACAGTAAATTCCAAGCCTTTTTTAATCCAACCAATTTTATATGGATTGGAATTTTTTGTAGTTTTCAGTTGTAGTGCCTGTACCTCCTTTCTAGAAATAATATTTTTAGTACACCCGCTGTCTATTACGACATCACACACCTTGCCGTTGATGGTGCACTTCGACCGAAATAGGTTATGTCTCTGACTACTAAATGAAGTCCTCGGGGCGATAAGTAACTTTTCCACCACACAGATTACGGGTTCACCACTATCTCCTTCCACTTCTTCACAAGTTTCGTCAGCCTCCAGCTCGTGTTCCTCCAATTCCCCCTCGTCTTCCCCTTCGATAAACTGCGCTTGATGTCGAGAGGGACATTCATTAGATTTATGCCCCGGTTGTAAACATCGAAAACACTTAATGGTGGATGGCTTGGCATACGGATTTTCTCGACTCCCCGTACCACGCGTTCGAAGAGGTAACTTGTCTTCTACAGCCAATTTGCCCTCTGTGGCCTTCACTTGATTCGAACTAGCAACGAGATCCTTTGTTTGGTTACCGCCAGTTTTAACGATTCCCGGATTAGCCTCTCCAAAAGCCCGGCGAACCGCAATTGATTTGTAGGATCTCTGCAATTGGACCTCAGCCTTTAGCGCAAAATTTATTGCCTGGGAAAGTGTCCACACCGAATTGAGCTCCAATTTGTCTCGAATTCCTTCCTTCAGACCACCAGTGTAACGTGCGACGAGCTGATTTTCAGATTCCAACAGATTATTACGGGCGCTGAGCCTATAAAACTCCTCCGTATACTCGCTGACCGAGCGGTTACCCTGCTTACAATGTTGATATTGAATGTACAACAGCTGCTCAAAATCTGTAGGTAGAAAATGTTGCCTCATCAACTGCTTCATACGACTCCAGCTCCGCACAGCTCCTCTTCCTTCACGCCGTCGGCTTTGGAGTATCTGCATCCACCAGGCGCTCGCTCCCCCTTTGAGACGGCATGCGACGTACTTTACTTGTTTGGCCGGCGGAATCTCCATGTACTCAAAAAAATTTTCGACCGCCGCTTCCCAATCTAGATAGTCTTCGATATGGAGTCTTCCTTCAAAAAAAGGAATTTCAAGTTTAATACGCATACCTTCGTATTCAGCTCTCATCGGACGCGGTCTTCTCATCCTCTCGGCTCTCGGCAGTGTGAAATCCTCCTCCGCATCCGATTGTTCTCCGTCTGAGATGGCTTCGAACTCCGAATCAGTAATTTCCGGACATATGGGAGGACCTCTTCTCGGAATGGTATCTCCCCTCAACGGTCTACGGGGAGCCGGTATGGTTGCCGGAATAGTCGGGTGAGCTACTGGATTGGTAGCCGCCCTTACTTGCCGCATTTCATCGCGCATTTCGTCCGCGAATCGTGCAAAGTTATTGATGAGCTCCTCCAATTGCTTGGACGTTTGCCTTTGCGTTTCCCACAACGCCTCCAAGCTCCGATCGCCGTCGGTCCTGGGTCGGCTGCTCTCCGCCATTGACGCCGGCACTAGCTCTGATACCAGATTTGATGCAGCGGCAACAATAGAAGAAGATTGAACCGAAGGGAAAAGGAAGCAATGGAACAGTAAAGTTCCTTGCAGCCAAAAATGATATTACTGAAATGTGAAAAATTAGCTTCCTCTACCCTCTGCTTCTACAGTTCATATAAGCTAAAATAAAGACAACCGAAATTAGCAAAACAGCTGAAAAGTGAGCTAGTCCTATGCATAACAGAAAAAGGGAATATTCAGATAATAAGGGGTAGTGGACGTCCTATGAGCTTCAGTGATCCGCCTGAGTAACGTAGCCTATTTGATGTCCGCATCATAAGATAGCCTCGAAGTTTAACTGAGTAGGTCCCATGCCTCATGCTATGGTTGGGGATATATAAGGATTTCATTATTGTGTGCTTGAAGATTCACGGAAGTAAAAAAAAATCGAGAGTTTAACATCTTAATATTATACAAATAAGAAGGGGGGTGCAAGAATTATAATGGGCACATAGAAAATGTAAAAAATAATCATGGAGCATGGCCTAGTCAAAATTATTCCATTGATATTGATATTTGATTACAAGTAAAGCCTTTCCTTGGGGGAAGGTATTGATACACAACAAAGTACACATTAGCTGGTTGAAGTTGGAAGAGCCATATATTTGATAGAATTTAAGTATAAATCTATGTGCTGAAGTTAGACGACATAGTTGATATCGATGGCGTGCATCAAAATTATAAGACGACCTGTAATGGCATAATTAGAGATGATAGGTGATGAAGTAGAGATTTGAGTAGCCATGCAATAATGATCAGAAGATTGTAGGTCAGCGATATAATCAAAAGACCTGCGATGGACCAAGGAAAAAGGTTTCAACTACCGGAGAAAAGGCGTTGAAGTAAGAATCTTTTGAAATGCCAATTTATTAATAAAATGAAGCACGTGGAGCTCCTAAATATGAATGAAATATCTCAATAAATCCCAATAATGCAAAAAAAAATAATATTTTTAATATAATTGTTGATCAATCAAATTTATAAATGAAGTGATGAGTACAATTTTGTGTACCATTGCAAAATTTGATTAGATTAGTACTAGCAAGCAGCTCATATTAGTATTTTGATTTGGGAAAATTATTATTTCAGGCATCCGGATTTGTCACGTCACCAGGACCCGGGTGCATCCGGGTGAGTTTTCGTGTCGTGTCAAATATTGACACCTGTCGGGTCAACCTGAACACGACCCGTTTGAAACCGGACGTGCCACGTCACCCGGACCCCGGTGCATCCGGGTGGGTTTTTGTGTCGTGTCAAATATTGACACCCGTCGGGTCAACCCGAACCCGACCCGTTTTGGAAACTGGTCGGGTCTAACCCAAAAATTTCGGGTTGGGTTCGGGTCGGATTTTCATGTCGTGTCAAATATCGACACCCCTATATGAAGTAATATTTGATGTGTGCAAGTTTGACTACGACTGGAGTGGACGAAGGAAAACGCTTCAACTGCCGGAGAAAAAGGCGTTGAAGGAACTTTTCTTTCAGCTAATTACACATGACGGACCAAAAATACATCAGATGAATCCTACAAATAAATAATGAGATTTCTCAGAACTACAAACACCGATATAACCACTTTCCAATAAGGTTAAATGCTCAATCAGAACTGATACATACTCCAAAAATTATCTTGATCGGGCACGAATCTCGAGGCAAAAGCTAGTTGGAAACTTCAAAAATTAATTCCGGGAACACCCGAACTCCGATTTCAGAGAGCTTATAGTCAAACTGAGCGTCTCGGAAATACGAACCCAACGACACCAAGATCAACCCAATCCGAGCCCAAATGAGTCCGAATCAAGGGCTCAAAGCGCTGTTGGAAGGTTCAAACCGCAAATTGAGTTACCAAACGGTCTCCGATTTTGACGAGCTTATACGAATCGAACGGCTCGACGAGAAAAATCCAACGATCCCAAGATCGCCGAATTCCGACATCATTAAGGCCTTCAAATGCCCAACGAATGGTGCATGATCAAAGGATTCAATATCGGCCGTCCATTCAAAACACTCCCAATTCGCCCATGATCTCACGCCTATTTATGGGCTATGCCACTCCAGAAAAAAACTATAAATAAAGCTCTCATTCTACACCAAAGGGACTCAAGTGAAGAGAGAGAAGAAGAAGAGAAGAAGAAGGAAAAGGGGAAAAGGCGATTCCTCTCCTCCTCGACCACCGCCGGAGCTCTTCCTTCCGCCTGAAGACGCCGAAACTCTGCCGGATTTTCGGGAAACGCCGGGAATTTGCAGAACTTTGCAACTTTGTGAGAAGTTGATTGTAAACTAATCGTCTTGATTTGTAAGATGGATCAACCTTTCTACTTCAAACAAATACTAGTGGATTTTTGTAACTGGGCGAGGCCCCGTGGTTTTTTCCCTCTTTCAGGTTTTCCACGTAAAAACCTAGGTGTTCAGTTCTCTTTTATGTTTCTGTGTGGAATACTCGTGCAACGCTAAAACGAATATTTACAAACTCTACTGCCGCGTATATTCTAGCACGCAACAAACATAAAACAGTAAATTTTCTTTCTAAAGTATAAATTACTTTTTTACATATAACAAAGAAATAATTTCTTCTTAAAATTTTCCTTTAATAAGTAAAGAAAATATAACAGGATAAACTCCTTTCCAAACAATCTCCTTTCTAAACAATATCCTTTAGCTCTGTTAAACTCCTGAGCTATACTTCCTTAGCCTCGAGAGGGAATACTTATCGTCGCCACCGTCACATACCATCGACACCACCTTTAAGCTCTCGCAAAACTCAATTTTTAGCATTTAGATACTGAAACGAATGATCCAGCTACCTAGCTGCAAAGTCGAGAACTTGACGGACTTATGGTGTCGATGGTGCAGCTAACATAAACGAATGTTGTAGCTCTATAGCCGCAACAGTCATTTCAGTATCCATATGCTAAAAATCAAGTTTTGCTATAGCTTAGAGGTGGTGTCGATGGTATGCGACGGCTGCGGCGATAAGTTTTCCCACTCAAGGCTGGAGGAAGTAGAGCTCAGGAGCTTGTCAGAGCTAAAGGAGATTGTTTGGAGAGGAGTTTGTCTTGCGGAGATGCTACCAAATCCGACTCTGCTAACGATTTTTGGTTGACACAACTTATCAAACCTCTCGTGGGTGTTCCGATTACCGATCTTAGAAGATCTCACTTCGTATCATTGCAGCGAAATGGAGAAATAGTTGGTCTTGATAATGAAATTGATATTGGTGATGAGGAGGAGAATGGCGTTGGGGTGGCCGGTTGGGCATTCCCACGTCTTAGGAGATTTTTCTTGAGAGATTTGAGAAGCTTGAGAGTGTTTGGAGTGTAATTTGTATTCCCTTTTGATTGAAAGTGATGCATGTTATATATTGCCTGCAAATGAAAGCGCTACCTTTTCAGAAGGAGATGGTTGTAAGAAAGCTGAAAAAGATTTGGGGTGGCCGCAGATGGTGGTGGAAGAAGTTGTACATGGAAGCGAGCGGCACTTTTTCCATATTTGAATACATCAGTTAATTACACATGACGGAACAAAAATACTCAGAACTAAAAAGCACTGCAAGACGAAAAAAGCATATCCTTACCCGCCAAACGACCAACGATCAATGCCTACAAAGTAGAGCATCAAGGAGGTTGAAGTCGTTGAGTTACGTTTGTAGACAACCAGCTGCCCTTTAATCCAGAGAGAGAGGGGGGAGCCCCTGCCCAATTATGTTGGACTTGAGGTATATAATTTCTTAACCTGCACGTAAGTGACGACAAAGCTGGACGTGACTGTACCTAGTTTTATCTTTTCACTCGTAACTATGGATATATATGGTATGTTGCTTCTTTCATATTTTATTAAAACTTTTAATTCAAAAATACATTGAGATTCAAGTAAATTTTCTTAGAATATCATTCTTAAAATAAGAAAAATCTCATAACTTCAAATTATTAAAAATCTAAATAGGCAAAGTGTAATATGCCTCAAATCAAACAACTTTTTGAATTGGGCAGACAGCTAAATCACCCCTAATTAGCTCGAAACAAACTTTCTCTCTTTAGCTAGTTGGGTTAAGAGAAGAAATGGTTTTATTTTGAAATTTTAGTACTCTAATGTATAATTAATTTATAGTTTTCCCGAGATCTCAATGGTGTAGTATTTAGACCTAACACTATAGTGCTACCAAGAAAAATTTTCAAGTTTCAAATTCCATTCACACGAACTACTTAGAACCACTCCAGAATAGAAATGACTTGGTATGTTGGTTGAGAGCTTAGATTACCAACTAAGAGGTCATTTGTCCGAGTCTTGTCTATGTGATGTATATGTGAGTTTGTCATAATTCACCTAACTGTTCAAAAAAAAAACATGCAAATACATAGCGTATTTAGAACAAATAACATACATATGAAATCATGAAGACTTACCATATTGGGATAGAATATTGTTGCAGTACGCATCACATGGGCACCATAATGAAATCAGAATTTTCCATATTTTCTAATCTAAGAGATCTTGAATGTATTTATATTAGGATAGGAAAATGCTTTTAGAGGAGGGTATGATTTTGAAAATGAGAAAATATGTGAGATCTCTAAGATCTTTGTTGGATATTGTTTAAGAAAGTTGGTGATCAGTTACCTATTTAAGAAGAGTATCATTACCACCTCAGAATGAAATTGTCTACCTATATTAGGAGATAGATTGTGTGAAATTCTTTAAGTAAAAAAAAAAATAAACTCTTAAATATCGAGATATTTTTTGATGTAATGGCTATAATTTAATTAAAAATTCCACAATTAAGCATGTTCATCCAGGAAAAATTTGGGATGAGTGACCTCTTGGAAAGTTATAGCAATATTAGGACAAAAATGTGAGATCCTTAGGCTAAAGCAGACAATATCTCTTGATGGTTAAGAGTTTGGACTGTTACATATTGTTAGGTATGCTTTAGAGTACATGAACAACGGTGTATTTCACTTTGTATTAACAAAGCCAATAGATATAAGAAAGGAACTAAGTTGTTGGTTCCAAGCATGGGGTGCTTGCTTAAGACCAATTATGCTGAGAAAGTTAATTTGATGGAAAAAAATCATTCTCCTTAATTTTGTATTAGAAACTAGGTACAAAATTTATAGATACAAAATAATGAAGAAAAGGAAAGTGAATTAACTCGCATCATAAATATCAATTTAATACATAGACTAAAACAAACGAAAGTAAATTAAAAACCATCATGAATGTCAATTTGATACATTGGCTTAAAGAAAGTAATGTGAATTAACACCCATCATGAATGTCAATTTAATACATAGACTAAAGAAAGGAAAGTAAATTAACACTCATCATGAATGTAAATTTAATAAATAGGCTTAAAGAAAGGAATGTGAATTAACAAACATAATGAATGTCAATTTAATACATTGGCTATGAAACCAAAAATTAAGAAATAATTCATTTATTTGATTTATCCAATATAATAAATAGTAGAGGCGAAATCATTTAATCTACTTTCGATGTAAGATAGCCTGATAGTTTAGCTGATTAGGTCACTGGCCTCATGGAATGATTGAGGATATAAAATATTTTATATAAGTAAAATTAATGATTTTAAAATTCAATATGTGCAGCTTTTAATCATAATATTTTGATACAAATTTTTCAAAGTACTTTTAGTGTTAGAGCAAATCACGCATGCACATTATTGTGTGTTGAAACATTCATAGAAGTAAAGAAATAGAGAGTTTAACATCTTAATATTATACAAATTAGAAGGGGGTGCAAGAATTTTAATGGACACTAGAGTTATTATGTGAAAACACATAGAAAAGTTAAAAAATCATTTCAAATTTACCTCAAATTGAACTTGTAAATTATAAAATAATATAAAATTCATATCAATCACATCTTCAGACAGTTCAGGTACTCCTTGGAAGTTATACTAACATGATAAAACTGTGAGATTCTTAGGCCAAAGCAGATGATAGTTAAGAATTTTAGCTATTATATATTATTAGGCATTCTTTAGAGTAAATGAACAACGATGTGTTTCATTTTGAATTAACAAAGCCAGTATATATAAGAAAAGAGCAAATTTGTTGGTTCTAAGCATGGGGTGCTTATTTAAGACCAAGCATGTATAGAGAAAGATAATTTGATGGAAAAGAATTATTCTCCTTAATTTTGTATTAAAAACTTGGTGCAATATTTATAGATACAAAATAATGAAGAAAACGGAAGATGAATTAACAACCATCATGAATATCAATTTAATACAAAGACTAAAAGAAAGGAAAGTAAATTGACACCCATCATGAATATAAATTTAATACATAGGCCAAAAAAAGGAAAGTGAATTGACACCACTTATGAATATTAATTTAATACATAGGCTCAAATAAAGGAATGTGAATTAACACCCATAATGAATAATGAATGCCAATTTAATACATTGCAAGAAGATCACTCATTACCGACAGAATTTTTTGGCGGATTTCCAGTGGTCAAATTTCCACCTTTCGACGGAATACAATGAGATAGATTTTACGGCGGAATTTTTCGACCTCAATAAATCTGTCGGTATTTTCTAGCAGATTTTCTAGTGGATTTTAAATAATTTCTGAAAAAATCAAATATTCATAATTTAATTAATAAATATTTTATAGTTTATTTTGATTACTTATTGATTTTAAAATTTTCATATAATTAATTACTAATTTTTAAATTAAAATTAATTATTTTAATAAATTAATCTAATTAATTTTTAATTTAATAAATTATTTATCAATTTTAATATTTTATTATGATTGGACGATTTTTTTATAGTGATAGAAGAAATAGTAGAGACCACACCATTGAAACCCATCATGAATGAATATCAATTTAATACATAGTCACAAAGAACGGAAAGTGAATTGACACTCATCATGAATGTCAATTTAATATATAGGCTCAAACAAAGGAATGTGAATTAACACCCATAATGAATGTCAATTTAATACATAGTCTAAATGAAACAAAAAATAAGGAAATAATTAATTTATTTAATTTGCCCAATACATTGCAAGAAGATCACTCATTACCGACATAATTTTTTTGCCGGATTTCTGGCGGTTAAATTTCCACCTTTCGATGGAATACAATGAGCCAGATTTTACGGCGGAATTTTTCGACCTCAATAAATCTGTCGTTATTTTCTAGCAGATTTTCTAGTGGATTTTAAATAATTTCTGAAAAAATCAAATATTCATAATTTAATTAATAAATATTTTATAGTTTATTTTGATTACTTATTGATTTTAAATTTTTCATATAATTAATTACTATTTTTTAAATTAAAATTAATCAATTTAATAAATTATTTATTTTTTTATTAAGTTTAATATTTTAATTTGATTGGATGATTTTTCTATAGTGATAGAAGAAATAATAGAGACCACGCACGTCATTTAATCTACTCTTGATGTAAGACAGCCTTGAAGTTTAACTGAGTAGGTTACATGCCTCACGCATGGTTGGAGATATAAAATATTTTATATAAGATAAAATTAATGAACAGCTTTTAATCATAATATTTTGATACAAACTTTTTCAAAATACTTTTAGTGTTAGAGCAAATCACACATGCATATTATTATCTACTGAGCAAAAAACGCAGTAGACAAATCTTTCTGATAAATAAAATTTAATCCACAACTTATAATTAAAATACCCCCAAATGAATTATAGCTGAATGAATTGAATACGTACGTTGCTGCTGGTGGGAATGCGTAATTCCACCTTCATCCATATAATCAGAAAATGCAATGGAAGGAAGACATGCGATGGACCAAAGAAAATAATTTTTTTAATATAATTGTAGATCAATCAAATTTATAAATGAAGTAACAAGAACAATTTTATGTACCATAGCAAAATTTGGTTTAATTGATTGATTAGATTAGTCTTAGGCAGCTCATATTAGTATTTTGATTTGGGAAAATTATTTATTTCAGGCGTCCGGATTCGAGCGAATCCGGACGCGCCACGTCACCGGACCCCGGTGCATCTGGGTGGGTTTCCGTGTCGTGTCAAATATTAAGAGGTTTTGAATTCAAATATTGCGTATGTGATATGTGTATAAATTTGTCTTAATTGACCTAAATATCCGATAGAAATATATTAGTCTTTGTAATATGAAGTACTATAAATTCATTTGGGGTAATTGAAATTAATTGCATTCAATTCATAGCTCTCCCCTCAAATTGATGTTGGTTGATTAGTTAGTTGACATCCATGAGCATATGGATAAATTAGGTGTCATGCAATTAATATCAATTACACTAAATGAATTATAGCTAAATTTGCTCTTTGCATAAACCGATGGGCGATATAGATGGAAAAGACGTAAACCGGCGGGTGGGGATCGAAGGAGTTGGCAACGATAAAGATAAGATGCTTCGTCGATCCAATTCTCTCATGGTGACGATGGAAGGATCGAGCTGTTACTAAATTGCGCCAATGCTGGTAGATTAGCTGGAGGTCGGGGAGGAAGTAGTGTGGTACTCTGACAATGTAGTCTAAGGCAATGTCGTTCGGGAGTCCATGTATCAATGCTCAGCGGAGCATTTAAAATGAGAAGCCGGCGAGGAAAGGCGAATTGAAACAGCGAAAGAAAGATGAAATTCACTTATCGAAATTATGGAAAGAAAGGTGAGGAAAATGGAGTTGAGGGTTAGCGTTGGGTTCAAAGTACGTAGTGAGGAGTGAGGAGGGGGAGGAAGGGGTTTTTATAGGAATGAATTGCGGAGGGGGTGATGATGGTGATGCATGACTTGACATGGCTATGTAGGGATTCCATCCTATTCATGCATTAGTGTAATATGTCCATCCCCATCTTGGATATGGATAAATTTGAGTGCATGATCATATTTAATGTAGGAATGACACGGCATGCATTAAAATCACGCTTAATTTTTGGAAGATTATAAACGAAAAATGCAGATGGAGATCCTAAGATTTATAGTGGGAAGCCGCGGAGGAAAAGCGAACTGAGATGGAGGAAGCGCCACCGGGAAAATCAACAGACCTCACCGGCGATGAGAGGAACGTCATAAACGGATATTTTTCGGATAACTTTTTATTTCATTATTTTTTTTGTCTTTTTAAGATAAAATAAAGTTTAATATAATATATGATAATATAAAGAAAATATCTTTTCTAATTTAGGCACAATTTCCTCTCGAGATATTTTGGAGAGTTTTCCACAAAAATTTTCAATATTTTCAAGTGAATGAGATATCAAACTAAGTTAAAAAGACACCAAAACAGATTTCATTTGACCTAAAATGAAATGTCAAATGAAATCTATTTTAGTGCATTTTTTAGTTTTCATATATCAGAAAAAAATTATCTTGATCGGGCACGAACCTCGAGGCAAAATCAGACCAAAAGTTTCAAGAATTAAATCTTTGATTATCTGAACTCCGATTCCAGCAAACTTATAGTCAATCTGAGCGTCTCAGAAGTACGAACCCAACGAAAACAGATTCAACTCAATCTGAGCCCAAATGTGCCTGAATCAAAGACCCGAAGAGTTGTTGGGAGGTTCAAACCACAATTTGGATTACCGAACAGTATCCAAACATGACATGCTTATAGTTGAATCGAGCGGCTCGGCGAGACAAATCCAACGAGCCTAAAATCACCAAATTCTAATATCATTAAGACTTTTAAATGTCTGACGAACGGTCCACGATCAAGGGATTGAATATCGGCTGTCCATCCAAACCACTCCCCATTTTTCCTTGATTCTCCTCCTATTTATGGGTCATGCCATCCTTAAAAACTATAAATAACCCCTTATTTCTCTTAAGAGGGGACCTAAGTAAGAAGGAGAAGAGAAGAGAAGAAGGAAATGAGGGAAGAAACTCCTCCTCGGCCACCGCCGAAGTTTCGCCCGACTTTCAATTGACGTCGGAGTTCCGCCTGACTTTCAACTAACGCCGGAGTTTCGTCCGACTTTCAAGTGACTGGAGTTCCGCCCGAATTTCAAGTGACACCAAAACTCTTATTTGTAATTGAATTTCAATCAAGGAGTGGATTATTGTAATATGATTGTCCTAAATTTTAAGGACGAGTTAGTTTATTGTACCTCAAGCAAACACTGATTGAATTATTTCAAAGGGGCTCCGTGATTTTTCCCTTTCAAGGGTTTTCCACATAAAAATATTGGTGTTCTTTCATCTTCAATTTGTGTGCTGGATATCCGTACAACGTTGAGATGAAAACTTTCTAACTCTATCGCCGCGTATATTCTAGCCCGCAACAAGTTTGATACCACATTCAGTTAAAAATATTAAAAATTTTAGTTGAAAACTTACCAAGACAAGCTGTGTAGTACTAATCAACATCAATCAATCAAATCCAATTTAGCAGTAGTACACAAAATTGTACTCATAATTTGATTGATCTAAGATTATGTAAAAAATATTAATTTTTTGCATTATTTGGGATTTATTGAGATATTTTATTGAAAATTAAAAACTTTTATTGTTACTATTTATTTTAGTTTTATGGATCGAAGGACGAGCAAGCAGTGATACTTGGCCTCCCGGATGCATAACCATAGACTGCGCTGCATTACATAAGTACCGCATCACTTCCTCCCGAACTCTGGTTGATCTGTCGACATTGGCGTGATTTAGTAACAGCTCGTTCCTTCCGCCGTCACTGTTAGAGAATTGGCTCGGTGGAGCATCTTTTTTTTATCGTCCAAGCCCTAAGCTGTACTGCCACCTCCTTGGCTTCCAATGCTGTCGATCTCCGCCTGTCGGTTTAAGCCTTATCCGTCTATATCTTCATGGATCAATAATTCATGGCACCGGCTCACCACGCCAGAGACGATTCCGATGTTCGCTCATTACGTTGCTGTCGAAAGGAGGCTGATCCTTATCAGCGGATGAGATCCTGTGAGGCTCTATCCGATGCCAGATGTGTGGATTGTACATCTCTTCACTGGGGAGTGGAGAAAGGGAAGACCGATGTCAGTCGTGTGATCTTTCTCGGTTGACGGGAGGGTTTACGTCGCCGGAGGGCACGATAAGATGAAGAACATGCTACGGATGACAAAGATTTTATAATGTGGATCCATATGAGTGAACATCAAAATCGGCTCTGGTGAGGCGGTGCTAGGAACCGTCCGTGGAGATATAGATAGATAAGTCATAATTCAGCGGGCGGAGATCTACAACTATGGAGGTGGCAGTGCCTCCTAGGACTTGGATTGTAAAGATAAGATATTGCGCCAAGCCAATTCTCTCACGGGGATGGTGGAAGGAGTGAATTATTACTAAATCACGCCAATGTCAACAGATCAATATGAGGCTAGGGAGAAAGTGGTGGTACTCTAGCGATGCAGTTTAAGGCTATGTTGTCCTGATGGCCATCAATGCTTGCAATTCCTCCATAAAACTAAAAGAAACAACATCTGTAATAGGTTTAGAATCTAGATGTTGAATAGCATATTTCTTAATAAAATACAGGTGTATGTAGAGTTGATTTGCATGTTCCGTGTGAGGATCCACCATGTTATCAAGCTCAAAAAATAACACCAGCGCATGATTAAATCATGTAATTAGAAATGTGCATAATTCAAAAATATTAAAATAAGTTTGATTCATACTCATTGACTATGATCAAAGAAATTAGGAATGGGCTCTTTCATTTCCCTATTATTCCTTCTACTGAAGTTGGTTGTGTTAACAATAATGTGGATTCTCCTCTAGCTACTCCCTCTGGTGATAACTCTTCAAATAATTTGGATTATGATGGTAATAAAATGGTTAATACTAATTTTAATTATGATAGTTCTGGTAAGCATTTAATTTCTTCCTCTACTCGGTTAAGTTTTTCAAATGTTGGTTGTGATCTTGTGGATAATTTAGTGCCTAATAGTGTTTATTCTATCACGGATTATGATCTTCTTACTGAGGGGCTGGATGTGTCTAATAGAGTCCATATTATTAATCTTTTTTGTTTCTCCCTTACCAAATGTGTGTATTAATTTGGATGGGGAGTTGCATACGGGGGTGTGCATTTTGTTGACCCTGTTGATCACTCTGATTGGATGGTGGAATACTTAGATAATAAGTGTCATGATGGGGATTTCTATGGTGGTAGTTCTAATGTGCCCTTATAGGATTTTGGTTTGAATGTGTTGAAATTTGATAAAGCTTGTTTCTCTTCCGTCTCAGGAAAGAAAATAAGAAGAAGAAGGTTTAAAAATTATGAGCTGAGCTTTGTGTTACTATTGTTGTTCCTCTATTTTATCTGTTGTTTGTGGGGTTTTGTTGTGTTTATTGTTGGGTGCTGGTGTCTTTTGTTATGGGCTTGGTTTTTTTCTAGTGGTTGGTTTTGGTTGGCTTGTTTTGTTGTGGACCGTAGTTGTGGGTTTGGTTGCCTTGGCAGTTTGCTGGGGTTTTCCTCACTTGGCCCTCTATTTTTCTATATAATTATCTTATTTCTTCCCTAGTTTTTCAAGAATGTTGGCTTATTCGTGACTTTATGGGTGATTCTTGTCGGCTGAAGGCGTTTTTGGTTGGCCCGTTGTTGCAGCTTTTCTGGCTACTTTCCTTGGGCCCTCTCGATTGTTGTTTTGCTCCTTTTCTTGTTGTTTATCTCATGTATTAGATTGAATTATTGGCTCATATGTTTTACTTTAAATGTTGTATTTTTAGAGAGCTGATGTTTCTTTAAGGACTTGTAACACCCCTTTTTTATTAAAGCGTAGGCTCCTTTGTGGGTTTTAACTCAAAAATAATAAAACAAAATCATAGGAACACACAATTACATATTTTTTGTAAAATGAAATATCTTTATATAGGTAAAACTAAAATATACAGCTAGCACCATCATTACTAACAATCCACATTATGTACTATTACAATTAGATTGGGTTTTAGTGGCAATACAAATACAAAATATTATACACAATTGTAATATGATGAAATCTTTCATTAATGTACAAACAAGTACACAATTGTGTGTTAAAAAAAAAGTGCACAATTGTGTGTTATCATTTCATTGGCTTTAGCTGATATACACACCCTTATACTTCGTAATATGATATAATATATGGTAATAAAACTCAAATAAATAGTATAACAAGTTTAGATGACTACATTTGTTTACTTAAATATTCATATTTTATTATCATATATTATATTATATATTATTTTATCCTTAAACAAGAAAAAAAAACAATGAAATAAGAAGTTATAAGAGATAGAGTGAGAGAAATTACCAATAGATGATCGAAATGAAAAATAAAGAGATTCTAATTAGATTTATAGTGAGAAGTCACCGAGGATAGGCGAACTAAAAAGCGGAAGAAAGACTAAATTAGGTTATCAAAATTATCGGAAGAGAGGTGAGGAAAATGGAGTTGAGGGCGAGGTTTGGGTTCAGAGTAGTGAGGAGTGAGGAGGGGGGGGGGGGGGGAAGGGGTTTATATAAGAATGAAGTGTGGAAGGGGTGATGGCTATGTAGGGATTCTATCTTATCCGTTCCATACATTAGTGGAATGGGTCCATCTTGGATATGGATGGATTTAATTGATTAATGAACGCCAAATCATTCCTACATTAAATATGAGCATGTACAAAGCACTCAAATTTATCCATATCTAAGATGGGGATGGACCCATTCCACTAACAAATGGATAGGATGGAATCCCTAAATAGCCATGTCAAGTGATGCATCACCACCATCACCCCTTATGCACTTCATTCCTATATAAACCCCTTCCTCCCCCTCCTCACTCCTCACTACTTTGAACCTAACCCTCACCCTCAACTCCTTTTTCCTCACCTCTCTTCCCATGATTTTGATAATCAAATGTAGTCTTTCTTATGTTGTTTTAGTTTGCCTCTCCTCGACGGTTTCTCACATCAAATGCTCCACAGAGCATTGATAGTTGGACTCCCGGACGACACAGCCTTAGACTTCATCGCCAGAGTACCGCACTGCTTCCTCCCCGGCCTCCAGCTGATCAACCGACATTGGTACGATTTAGTAACAGCTTGATTCTTCCACCATCACTATGAGAGAATTGGCTCGACGGAGCATCTTATCTTTACTGTCCATACCCTAGGAAGCACCGCCGCCTCCATCGCTACCAACGCCTGTGGGTTTCCGAAAGAATTCTGCTCGTGTGGTTCGAAGTAGAGAATGCATGCATGCGCCCCCGTTCAAGGGGGAGTCTCCAAATCAGGGATGTATGCAATTTTAAAAAGGCTTATAAAATAATTTTTGAGAATGACTAAACTTCCCTAGGTCCGGCACTTCATCCTCATAGGCCAGATTATCTGGACTCTACCCGCAGGCGGGGAAGTTTGTCTAAAAGAAGAGAGAATGCGTGCATGCGCCCCCGGATGATTCCGGCTATTCCCTAAAATCGTTATGTTTCTATGTGAGTTAATCTTAAAATTTTGTTTAATAATTACGAGTAGAAGAATTTTATCCTAAAAGAGTCTAACGAGTCAGGCACAAGCACATGCAAGAAAGAAACCTATGAAAATCATGCTGGTTCTACTGCGCAAACAAAGTAAACAAATAACGGCAAAAACAAAATCCCACGACAACAACCTGGGAACGACGCAAATCTTAAAATAAGGCATTTTTATCTTCAATCTTCAGTCTTCTTCTTCACTCCCTTGATTCGTCTTTGGATCATCTTCAGTCCTACGGGCCCCTTGTAGTGAACACTCCAAAATGATGCCCAAATGAAAAAGGAAACCCCCTGTAAGGGTTTACTTTTCCCTTTGGACTCCTCGTAGTGAATGCTCCAAAAGGATATTCAAATGAAAAAAGAAACCCTCTGTAGGGGTTTACTTTTCCCTTTGGATTCCTATCTCTTAAAAATGTATTATTTTTAGATCTTCACAACAATCACTATCAAATACATTACATCTATGAAAAATAGAAAATCTAGACTCGCCTGCAAGGGTTATCCTAAGCAGTTATAATAAAAAAAAAAAACTCATCCAAGTAGTTATATATACGAAAATGCTGAAAAATAAATCACACTTGGCCGTGCTCTAATTATTGGGGGCTAAGCGGCTGAAGCAGTTACCTAAAGCAGCTATAAATGACATTATTAATTTTAGCCCCCCCCCCCCCCCCCCCTTTTTTAGCGTTGTATGAACACGGCCATCTGCAAGAAGACAACATTGTTTGATCGAAAAATATAGTTTTGAAAAAGTATTAATTTTATTTGGTAAAGTTAAAAAGTTAAATTTTAGTTTTGGAATCGAACACGACATTAAGAACGATATACCATTTCAAAAGGAGAGAATATCATTCACTAATTGGTTCAGATTACAAAAATTTAACTTTATCCTTACTATCGTAGTCAAACTCAAGATAGAATCACACTTGACCCCAAAGGATCAAAATGGAATTTAATCGAGTATTTGACTATGCTAATATGGATTAAAGATCATTAATTTCTTAATCAAAATCACGATAATAATTGATATATCTCTCCTAAGAGAGATGATATCAATCATTATCGATCGTTTGGAAATGATGATAATGATCATCGGGTTTGATTATCCCAAAGAGAATTAATTGAGGTTTTGAAAAATTGATTTTGAAAATCAGGTCTGGGTTACTAAATCTCCTACGAGCGTAAGCCCTCGTAGTTAATTACATCATAGAAAAATTAGAATTTTCTACGAATACTCTCGATTAAAATAACAGTGGAAATTTTATCTGGAGTTTCAAAGTTCGATATCAAAGGAGGTTAAGGGTTGGAAATTCAAGTGGGATTGGTTCAAGTTTGAGCAATTATTTTCATAGTCAAAGGAAGAGGAGTAGGGAGTGTTTTGGGATTTTGAAACAATTCAGAAAACACTCCAGTCTATCCTAAGTGTTGGACTTAAATTTGATTGAAAGAGATTTAATGTTTAAATGATCAATTTTATTAAAATTTTGGGATTCAATTCCCAGAGGTTGAGGTCTTATAGCCCGAGCTAGCCTCAGAACCTAAGTCTAAATTGGGTACTAAAAGTAACCCGAACCTAACTAGTGCAATGCAAATCTGGACTTACCCCGGCCTGGATTGGGGAGCCAGCTAACCACCTAATCGATTTAAAATAAATGAATCCAGTCTTTTATGAAAGAGTGGTAGGGACGTTTTATTAAAAGTTTTGGAGAGTTGGGGCCGACATTTAGAGATTTTTTCTAATTGGCCCCTTTGACTTATGCTGGGTGTAAAATGTTAAGAACTAATGCAATTAAAATTTTAACTCTTTTAAATCTGTTTCTAATGCAATGCATGCTAGTTAACAACTCCAAATCGAATATGCTTGAAAGTTAAAAACAGGCTTAGAAAATAATTTTTTAGAAGACTGGACTTCCCTAGGTCCGGCACCTCGTCCTCATAGGTCAGACTATCCGGACTCTACCCGCAAGCGGGGAAGGATCTAAAGCAAGGAGAGATGAAGTGCAGAAATATACATGCGACCCCGGGGTCGATCCCAGGCTAATTCCCTAAATTTGTTATCTTTCTATGTTGTTCAGACTCGCTAAATCTTAAACTTTAAAATTATGAGTATAAAAATTTTCACACCCTCACAAGTCCAGGCAAAAACAAAAGCGACACACAAACGCCAAAAAACTATGAAAAGCAGGTAATTCTATACGCAATCACATTAAACATCAAATATAAACAAATTAATTAATAAATGTCCATAGGCAAAGTTGCCTTGCTTATTACAAACTAGGGTCTACTGAAAGTAAAGTGGCCGGGACCACTGACAACAACTCGGGTTCTAAACCTAGGACCCAAGTGACTTTGAGATTTGGGATTCTTCTCGTCATCCATTTCTTCGTCTTCTCACGAACATCTTGATTCGTCGGTTCCGGATATCCAAATGAAAAGAAACTCCCCCTTGAACGGAGTGTTATCTTTTCTCTTTGGATAGTTGAAGAGCATCCAAACTTGATCTTCCAAATGGACGAAAACTCTCCCCTTTAGGGATGTTTTCTCCTCTTTGGAATTCAAGTTGGATCTAAACATCCCAACTCAAATCACTTTAAATACAACTCAAATTATATCAAATTACATTAAGCAAAATTGAAAAGTCTAGACTCGATCCTGCAGAGTTATCCTAATAATCAGTAGTTATATAAATAATCCCAAGCAGTTAATATTTGAAATTTAAAATGCTCAATTACTCACAATATAGAGTGCAGAAAAGTAAGTAAACAAACACATCAATACTAAGCTAGCAACCAACATGCAATGAAAGCTCGAAAACCCGACACACAACAGAAAAGTAAACACCGGCCTATCCTAAAACTAGAGTTGGTTGTCCTAGCAAATCATCTAAAGTGTGTGAGATAGGCCGTGTGGTTTTGATATGTCCTAAGGAGGGCAAATTGTTAAAGTTGTTTGAAGTTCTAGTTGGTTGAAAGGCTCAGGGAAAGATTTAAATTTGAGTTCAAGTATTAATGATTTAAGATTGATTTTAACTGTTGGTTGATTGCTAATTTTAAGGTTGAATAAACATTTTTGAAGTTTTAAAATGATTTTCGAGTTTTGGGAATCTACTGGATTATTCTAATCACTTAATCAAGGGGTCAAAAATTGATTTTTCAATTATGAGTGTTTTATAAAAAGTTAATATTTTATTAAAATACTAGACCTTAATACGATCAGTAAGACTATAAGTACGCTAAAATTAGATTTTTCTACAATTAGTTACGAAGGTTTGAAGTTTTGACCTGATTTTACCTAGGTTTGACCAATTTGTTGACTTTTTGACTTGGACTGATTTTTGAAGGTTTGAAATTTTTGATAAAACTAGACTTGATTTTGAGTTGAATGCAATTGAGTTTGGTGGTTTTGGAGCTTTCTAGAGTTATTTATGATTTTTCAAAGTTTGATGTATTTATGGAATTTATTTAATTGTTTAATTAGAAGGGTTTTCTTGATTTTGCTCTAAATAAATTCCAAACTCTTTGAAATCAACTCTAAAGGTCAGGAATGACCCAAGAAGAGATTATTAAGTGTTTGGGAATTTTTTGGAATTTTAAATTATTATTAATTATTTATTTTAATTAAATATTAGTTTTCAATTAAAATTAAATTAAGATTTGATTTGATGTCTGATCAAGGGATTTTAATTTTCATTGATTGAGGACATGATTCTAGTCAGTTAGAGGTCTTGTTTGTATTTTTTAGATTTAAATGTGATTTATTGTAATTTTCGGAAGTTTTAAAGTTCTTAATAAGGCTGATTTTAATTTGCTTTATTATTTAAGTTAATGACCTCCAAATTAGATGAAATTTAAACCTAAAGTGTACAATGTCACTATGTTTATGGTGCTTAAGTTTCATCCCTAGTGGATGTGTGTACAACGCCCTAGAAATTTTCTAAAATTTTTAGACATTTTATTAAATATTTTCCCTAGGTGTCTCTACTGTTCAAATTGGTTTGAAATTTGGTGTGCTTAACCCTAGCATACATGCATCCACACCACAACAATTTCATAACAAAACACTAAGAACCTAACGAGTTATGAATTTTCAAAATTTAGGGTCCAAAATGGACCATTTATCTTGAAAATTCACATCACAAAAATCCATTAGGTATCTGACCCTAGAAATATTATTGAACATGCCTAAGATACCCAATAATAATCCACCAAAATTTGGGCTTCAATTGATCACGGATTGTGAGAAATTGGCAAAAAAATAATCCAAACAAATAAAAATATCTCACAATTCAGAGACCAAATCAACTTGATTTTAATTTTAATAAATACTACATAAAATTCACTTTCCAATGAGCCCAAGAACATCTAATTTGGTGAAAAATTTTCTATGAATTTTGGAAGATCTGGGCATTTTTTTTATTTTTTTAATTTTCTTGGTCAAATTGACCGCAGAATGGCGGCGCCCAATGAGAAAGCGCCATGTGGCGGGCTGGCCCGCCACTTAACCACGTCAGCACCCACGTCTAAGGTCGTGCGGTATGGCCAGATCTGGGCCGTCTGATCTTTGATCGGACGGTCCAGATCGCCCGCATTTCATTTTATTTAGAAAACTTCAAATGCTCATATCTCCCAAAATACTCAACAAAATTGAACAAAATTTGAACTGTAGCTAGAGGGCAACATAATCTAACAATGCCTAAAGTTTGGAGGCTCCATGCATTGTAGATTTGCTACGATTTCAAATTGAAATTTAAACTTAAAATGGTCATAACGTACAATACAAATGTTGGATTTTCAACTTCTTGGGCTTATTGAAAAGCTGCTAAGATCCTCTTCAACTTTGTATAAGACTTTAGGAGCTGGATCTAGTTAGATCGAAAGTTATTTGTGAATAACCTGATTCTCTCTCTAGATTCCTCTCTCTTCACCAATGAGTGTTTTGGAGGCTTGGATTTGGTGGAAAAAAGTTTGGGAAAGCTAGGAAATCATCTGGAGAAGCTATAAGAGGAGTATTAAAGGCTGGGAGAGCTTTGGAGATGGATCATTTTTTGTTAATGAGGGTTAGAATGAATCTTCTCTTTTTAACCCCTTTTTTTTCTTCCAAAATATCTTGGCCAAATGGATGGCTTTGATTAACTTGGAAGCCTCCTTGATGCATGCCATCTGGCCTAGAAATTGGTGAGAGCAGGAGCCAAGGACAAATGCAAGGACACCCACATAGAAAGGTGGTCTTGTCCTCATTTGCCCATGTGGAAGTCATCCAAACCATTGGACATTGATCCAAAGGTTAATATACAGCCTAAAAAGTCTCTAGAAGAGATTTGAGCTGTTAGAATAGAAATGAGTGGATTGGTAAGGTTTGAGCTAGCTTGAGTTAAGCCAAATGGGCAATTAAAACTATTTCAAGTGAACTTGTTGACTATGTTGACTAGTCAACCAGTCAAATTGACTGATGACATGGCATGTGAGAATGTTTGAGTTAGTGGAGGTGATTTGAGGATTGAAAGGGATTGAATGGTTTGAATGTGTTAAAATAATCTATTTAAACATTAAAGGGCATTTAGGTCAACCTAGGTTGACTTGGTCAACCAGGTTGGCCCGGGACCCGAGTTTGGGTTCAACTAGTTTGGTTTGATGTTTTGAGTCTATTTGAGGTGGTTTTAGGGATTGGAAAGGTCAACTTGGTCAAAATGCCTATTTTGACCCTAAAGGGCCTGGTTGGTCAACCTAGGTTGACCTAGTCAACTAGGTTGACCCAGGGTCTGGGATCAGGCCCAAAAAGTTTGAAATGACATTTGAAAATCAATAAAAGTAATTTCACGGCTTAGATAGGTCGTTTCAGTCAAATCACCTCTTTGGACCCTTAAAGGGCCTTTTAGGTCAACCCTGTTGACTTGGTCAACCAGGTTAACCCAGAGTCTGGAAATAGATCTAACAGGTTTGGTTTGGTATTTGAAACTCGCTGGAAGTGGTTGCGTTCAATTCGGAGTTCATTTGGTTGAAAATCAATATTTGAACCCCTTAGGAGTATTTTGGTCATTTTGACTCCTGGTCAACTGGGGGTCAAAGTTGGTCCAAAAAATACAGTTTAATGCTCAACATATCAAGATTAAAGGTCTGGAAGTGACTAGAGGCTTTGGTGAAGGCTCTAAGGTTAGGCTCTTCTTAATGGCAAATCTAGTGGCATGGGCTGTAAATATTTGAAGGTTTTACAGCCTTTGGATTTTGATTAAGTTTCTGGGGTTAGAGACCTCAGAATGGGATCAAATTTGGAGGGTTGCCTCCAGAGACATGTCCCATCAGTATGCAACTGACAGACTCTTAATCGGAGGTCATTTGATTGGGTTTTGAATGTTTGAAAAATCCCTGGAAAGGCCTTTAGGACAAGGCCCTTGGACTTAGGTTTTGAGCCTGGATTTTTAGATTTGGTCTGGATTTTGAGCTTGATTGATTGGATTTGAATTATCTAAATCCTTCGTGATCATTTGAATGATCATAATTGATTGGATAGGATTGATGTTAAATCAAAGGTATGATATAGGCTAAAGTCTGGATTCTGAACAGGATTGAAGTCTGTATTTTGATTATGGATTGGATTGAATTGAGATCAGGTTTGAATTAGAGTCAGGATTGATTTGAGGTCTAGATTGATCTGGGATCTAAATTGATCTTAAGGTCTTGATAGATCTAAGGTCTAGGCAATTCCTAAGGCCTGAGAAGATCACAGGGTCTGGATCTAGAAGGGTCAGAAGATCCGGAATAGATCCTAAGGTGGGGTGTAAAGTCTAGAAGTCCTAAGATCTAGTCAGATCCTAAGACTTGTAGTCTAGAAGGATCCTAGAATCTTGGTAGGTCTTAAAATATAGATTCTAGGAGGGTCTTGAGCTCTAGATTAGATCTCAAGGGTTAGATCTGATATAATCCTAAGGATCAGATAGATCTTAGGATCTAGGGTCTGGATTAATGTAGGGTTAAGATTGATCTGGATGGGTCCCTAATGACCTCATACAAAAATGAGGTCAACAAATGGACCCCCAATATGTGTAATAGAATGAAATTTTATTGCACATATTGGCATTGACCGAAGGAGGTCAAGTCTGGAATTTTGATCCTAAGGGTAAACAAATTCTATCCCTGGGGAGAAGAAGATATGGGTGGTCGTATAGAAAGGAAAAATTCCTAACTAAAGAGGCTTGAATTTGAAATTTGATACTAGGGTAGTGCCACGAGGGGGCGTACTCTACCACTAGTGGATCTAATCCTAAGAAGAGAAAGCATGATGACTCACATCTGTCCTTAAAGAAAAAGATAATTAAAGATCTTATGGGAAGGAAACTTTGCTTCTCACAAAAGATAAGATCTGGATTGATCGTATGTAAAGGAATCTTGCTTTACACAGAAGATCAGGTTTGAATGATTGTATATAGAGGAAAATTGCTTTATATAAAGGATCGTGATTGAAATGATTATGGGTAGAGGAAACTTGCTCTACGGGTGATCGGGTCAGGATCGATCGTGTGTAAAGGAAACTGGCTTTACACAGAGGATCAGGTTTGGATGATCGTATATAAAGGAAACTTGCTCTTAATAAGATTAGATCTGGGATGACCACTGGTAGAGGGAACTTGCTCTACAAATGATCTGGTATGGATTGGTCATATGTAAAAGAAATTTGCTTTACATAGAGAACCCAGCTTGAATGATCATATATATAGAGAAAACTTACTCTAGATAGAGGATTGAATCTGGATTGATCATTGGTAGAGAAAACTTGCTCTACGAATAATCGGGTCTGGAAAGATCATATATAAAGGAAACTTGCTTTACATAGGAGATCAGGCTTGAATGATCGTATATAGAGGAAACTTGCTCTATATAAAATCAGGGTTGAAAATTGAATTTTGGGATGGAACCATAAGGGGTATATTCCATCGCTAAAGGGCTTAATCCTAAGACCAAAAGATTTGAAAATTAACTTCTTAATCTTAAAAAAAACACGAGGTATTGAATTATAAAAGATCCGAATAGAATTGAGTAAGATTTATTGAAAACTTTAAAAGTTTTATTGATTGAAAATTTTGAGCTACATCAAGCATAGTATTTCTTAAGGAAACGCCCGTTTACAGGAAGCATCGGGTGATTTCCTTTACAATCCACTAGCTGATATGAGCCTCCTTCGTAGACTGTTTCCACTATAAAGGGTCCTTTCCAAGTTGGTTCAAATTTTCCAACGAGTTTTCGGTACGCTAAGATAGGCCTCCGAAGAACCAAGACCAAGTCGCCTACTCGGAAGGTTCTAGGTCGCACTAACTTATCGTGAGCTTGAATCATTCGGGCCTTGTACAATTCTAGATTTTGCTGAGCTTGAAGACGACGTCCTTCAAGCTCTTCTAAACGGAGTTGTGCATTTTGTTGAGCAGTGATTTGGTTCTGGATTGCAATTCTGAGTGAAGGGATTTGAAATTCTAGAGGGAGTACGTCCTTAGATCCATACACTAGTGAAAAAGGTGTGGATTGGGTTGGGGTTCGATAAGTGGTCCTGTAGGCCCACAAAGCTTCCACTAACCTCTCATCCCACTGACGTTTATTGTCATCGAGGGTCTTTTTGATGATTTGAATCAAAGTTTTATTGAAGGCCTCAGCCAATCCATTAGCCCATGGGTAATAGATTGTTAAGTATCTCCAAATCAATACCATGGTGATTTTTCAAAATTATTGATCTTCGTAGCACACTTTCAAAGCAGACCCATTATCGGATATGATTATGCGTGGTACGCCCAATCTATATACGATATGGTCACGGAAGAATTTCATTACATGATGTGATGTTACATTTCTTAGTGGGACTGCTTCTTCCCACTTTGAAAGGTAATCAGTCGCTGCTAAGATGAAGCGATGACCCTTTGAAGAAGGAGGGTCAATTGGCCCAATGACATATGTGCCCCAACTTTCGAAGGGCCACGAGGCTATCGTGGGATGCAACACATTAGACGGCTGATGTAAAACCACACCATGTAATTGGCAATGATGACAACATTTTGCAATTTTCATGCAATCGTCAATCATCGTAGGCCAATAGTATCCAAGTCTTTTGATTTTCATTTTCATCTTAGGACCTGATTGATGAGCACCGCATAGTCCAGCGTGAACTTTGTTAGCAATCTTCAGGGCCTCACATTTGTCTAAACAACAGAGCCACATCTGATCGAACGATCGTCGGTACAACGTATTATTGACTAGTGCGTAAGATAGGGCACGTTTCCTGATTTGATTGGCAAGTGATTTCTCGCGAGGGAGCTTGCCTTTTTGAAGATATTCGATTATTGGTTGTCTCCAATCTCCTTCTTCATCGACTGCTAAAGAGGTAGAAAGGACCCGAGACATTTGTTTGTTAACGTACTCCAAATCTATAGGAGACAGGACTTGACGACCCTGTACCTCTATAGGGATAGAATCTTCTTCTGGACAAGCAAATTCCTTCGCAAACTTTGCAAGAGCATCTGCCTAAGAATTGCTTCCAAGGGGAATCCTATACATAGTTACGATGGGAATTTGCTCAAGCAAGTGACTGGTGTACTGATGGTACTTCAGGAGTTTAGGATTCAAAACCATATAGGTTCCCGTAATCTGGTTGATCACCAATTGAGAGTCACCAAAGATTTTAATCTCTTTAATCTCCATTAGAATTGTAAGTTCCAGGCCAGTTATCAGAGCTTTGTATTCAGCCTCATTATTTGTACAAGGTTCTGATAAATGGTAGGAAAAGTACATCATTCCCTTTTCCGGTGTTATGAATATCAGGCCAATTCCAACTTTTCCAGGGATAGTAGGTTGATGTGCTTTGCCCCGTTGGGAGGATGCAACTCCATCAAAATACATCTCCCACACTTGATTGTTAGGTTTCTTTAAGCTCATGATTTGCTCATCAGGTAAATCATCATTCAAAGGAGATTCTGCCAGCAACGGGTGTGCCGCAAGGAAGTCGGCGACGGCCTGCCCTTTCACAGCACGCAGGAGAATGAAGGTGATTTCAAACTGAAGCAATTTCATAGACCAATGAGCCAAATGTTCTAATAGCGTAGGCCTGGTCATAAGATATTGCAGGGGATTAACACTGGAAATCAAATTGACTTGGTGAGAAAGCATATAATGTCTTAGTTTTCGTACTACAAAAATTAAGGCAAGACAATGTTTCTTGATCATTGGGTATCGAATTTCTGTTGGAAGAAGTCTCCGACTTAGGTAATAGAGAGTATTCTCTTCCCCCTCATCATTGACTTGAGCAAGGAGGGCCCCAAGAGACTCGTCAATGGCCGGAGTGTAAAGGATTAAAGGTCTCCCCGAAATAGGAGCTGCTAAGACTGATGGATTTGTCAGGTATTGTTTGATATTTTCAAAAGCATATTGACATTTCTCGTCCCAAATGAATTTGGCATCCTTTTTAGCAAGGACCGAGAATGGTTGACATTTTCTAGAAAGATTGGAAATGAATCTTCTTATATACGCCATTCTACCTTGAAGAGACCTTAATTGAGTAAGGCTCTTAGGAGGTGGCATGTTTAAGATAGCTTCAATTTTGGCCGGATCAATTTCAATTCTGCGGTGCCTTACTACGAAACCTAGGAATTTCCCTGATGTGACACCAAAGACACACTTCAAGGGATTCATCTTAAGGTCGTAGCGGCGTAACCGCTCGAAGATAATTCTTAAGTCATAAAGATGAGCCTCTTTAACTTTACTCTTGACAACTAAATCATCAATATAGCATTCGACTTGATTATGGATTAAGTCGTCAAAGATTCGAGTCATAGCCCGCTGGTAGGTTGCACTGGCATTTTTAAGGCCAAATGACATCACTTTATAACAAAAGATCCCTATAGGACTTCTGAATGCAGTGTTTCTCTCATCTTCTGGGGCATCTTGATTTGGTTATAACCAGACGAGCCATCCATAAAGGAGAAAATAATGTGCGAAGAGGCAATGTCCACCATGAGTTCTGGAATAGGCAAAGGAAATTCATCCTTAGGACATGCCTTATTCAGTTCTCTATAGTTAACACAGACCCGAATTTGACCATTTTTCTTTCGAACAGGCACGACGCTGGCTACCCAAGAAGGTATTGTTCCTCCCGTGGATAAATCCAGCCTCGGCCAATTTCTTGACTTCAGAAATGACTTGTTGTTCGATCTCCAAACGCATGCGTCGTGGAGCTTATTTGACAGGAATGACATCATGCCGAATTCCAAGTTTATGAACTACTACAATGGCGGACAAGCCAGATATTTCATCATATGCCCAACCGAAGCAGTCCTTAAACTCGGATAGAAGTTGATAGATCCTTAGACTCATCCTCACTCAACAAAGAACTTATAAAAGTGGGGCAAGGGTCGTTCTCTGTTCCAAGGTTGATTTCTTTAAGTTCATCAATTGTCGATTTGATTTCTTCTTCAAATTCAGGGAGTGCATCTTGAATTTGAACTTCATCAGAATCGTTTAAGGTCTCCAAACAAAGTTTGTCGAGCGAATCAACGACTTCTGTAGGGACACTTTTAGATTCAGAATGACTAGTTATCATCAAGAAATATTCATCATCGTCAAATGAACTAACGGTATCAAAGCCGATAGCATTTATCCAATTTTTATTGAATTTTGAATTCCAAATATTTTGGTGGTATCTAGCTTGACCCTTAGTCCATCGACTCGGAGCAAAATCTTTAGATATAAGAGCCTTAACAACAAGAGGAAGGTAGCCAAAAGGTAACTCTATTAATTCATTGAAGTCTGCCTCTTCAAGGATTATATCATCTTCGTTCCTTGAAGAAGAGGAGACAGGGAAGAACTTCTGGACTTTTCTTACCTCTCCATCTAAGTTAGGGACATCCTTAATTACTAACCCCGAGACTCTGTCAGCAGACAGTGGGGTTAAGGTTAAGGATTCAACGGCCCTATTAAGCTTTTCATAAATACTCAATTCAGGCTCGTCACTTTGAGGCTTAGAATCGTTACCCTCATGGTCATTATCTGAATCCAAGGTGAGATCAAACTTTGGAGGAGGATTAATTTTTCTGTAGTCAAAAGTAATTCTAGCTCCCCTTTTTCTTGATTCTTCATCAGAACTTGTTTCAAGTTCGATGTATGTTGGGGAACTTCTCTTTTCAACTAGAGGGCGACCTCGGCCGCGTGCTCTTTGGGCCATCCTTCCACCTCTTTGAGGCAGGTTGATTGGAGGCCTAAAAACACGCGCTCGACATCGTCTTCACTACTTGAATTCTGGTCTTTTTGATTCTTGACTTTTTCTTTTCTTAACATTTGAATTGCTTTTGAACTTTGAGTTTCTGCCTTTTCCTCCTTAACGTTGATCTCTACCTGAGATTTGGTAGTAGACCCTTTGGGAACATAATATGCAGCGTCCTCGTAGATCCCGATCTCTTGAATTGAGAATGGTTGCAGATCACCTTAATTACAAACTCAATGCCATCTCATTGGTACTTGATGCATTGGTGTAGGGTGGAAGGAACCATCCTATATTCATGGATCCAGGGCCTACCTAAGAGAGAGCGTTAAAGGACGTCACTGAATCGATTATATAAAATTTTGCTTCAATTTTTAACTCTCCTATCTCTAGAAGAAGTGTGATTGAACCCAAAGCCTTCTCGCCCTTTTCGTTGAACCCGCGAAGTACCATCATATCGGTTGAGAGCTTGCTAGTATCACCTCTAAGATATATGAGAGTCTTTATGTTCATCACATTAACTGATGCACCCGGATCAATAATAACTCTTAATAGCTTGAAACTGCCCACATTTATGGTGATGTAAAGTGGACAGTTGTGATCGGCCGTACCAAGGAGTAGATCTTCGTCAGAGAAAGTAACTCCTAGAACTTCTTTGAAGTACAAGCTTCTTCCTCGGAAGTCGAAGCAAGTTGAGCTAAACAAATCTCTGGGTCAAGAAGTGCTTTAATTAGAGTCTCCCTTATCGCTTTTGAATCAGGCAACTTCCTAAGGTGAGCTAAGACATTATAATCAACACTTGGAACATTAACATTAGGACCCAGTGAATTCGAAGGAGGATTTGATTGCTGAGTAGGGATTTGAATTGGATCACTGGGCACAACTTGCTTTCCCTTTTCATGTGGGGGAAGCCTAGGGGGTAAGACCTTACCACCACGCAATTGTACTTGCACAATTTTATCGGAAGAACAAGCTACGGGGGGAGTCTATGCTCTCCTTAGGCGATTGAGTGTCATTTTCTGAGTGAGAATCTGAATCTGAGAAATCAATCATAACGGGACTCCCTTGAAAGTTAATTTCCTCTTGAGGGGTCAAATCTGGAGGACTGGGTTTTTGAACTACTTGATCAATCTCAGCTAGTTCTGGATTATTTTCAACAGAAGTGTCATATAGAATTACATTCTTAATATTATTCATCAAAATTCGAGTAGAAGAATCTTTCTTTTTATTTAATTTTCTACTCTTTGCCTTTGATGGGGCAAGCAAAAGTCAGATAACATTAGTGGGGTCAATGATTTTGGGCCACCATCCACCACTTGTACAGATCTCTCATCAACAAATTGCCTCTCTACAAAAGGTTCACTCTTTTCATTTTTAGTTACAGTAGTTTCTACAACTACTCGAGAGGAAACTGTCCCAACGTCCTCCTGTGATGCCTCTAGGTCAACTTCCCAGATCGGGCCCCAGGCTCTCGTCGGTAACTGTTGAGAAAGACGAAAAGATCGGTTAATCGACTTTTTAAATGCTCGGGATAATGCTATATCCCAACCATCTTCAAAAGAAAGATTAGAATTTTTACCTGAAATGGATTTGACAGACCCTTGATCCGGATCGACCATGTACTCCTTTGGAATTATAATATTACCTTGATGGAAGTTCTTCTCGAGCCAATCCTTAAAAACAATACAGTCTTCGATTGTGTGGCCTAAACATGCGGTGGTAGGGGCAAAAGGTTGGATCATCCTTTTTATTTGCCTCTTCCGGCTTCTTGGCATCCGACAATCGAAAATCTTATTTCTTTAAAAGGCTCTTAAAAATCTTCCTCACCGACTCTCTTTTAAAAGGATACGGACGAGCCAATCTCTCTTTAAAAGTAATCTGGTGAGATTCTCTAGTAGGTTGAGAAGTTACCTGAAAAGGTTGAGATTTTTGAGTTTGTTGAGTTGTAGGATTACTCGATTGGGTATGACCGGTTTCTTTCTTTGTCAACTGCTGAAACCGTTGCTATTCTTTTTCAAAGGACTTCAACAGTTTACTAGCCTTCTTCTCTTCAGTAGAATCCTTCAAGAATGATATTTTGGAGGCCTCTTCCTGTAGATTACTAGCTTTATTAGAAGCTTTTCAAAGGTTTGATTGTAAATCCCTTTAGCAGAAAAGCAATAGGCCCGTGGATATTCTTTAAAAGAATTTCCACTGCATGTTGCTCTTCACAGTTGGGGCTCATATTTCATTGAAAGGTTTCTCCATCTCAAGATGTAACCAACCAAAGGCTCGTCCGATTTTTGCTTTTCGATGACGAATCACAACGTGTTACACGTTGTTGATACCTCTTAAGAATCTCTTTAAAAAGAAACCACTCGATCTCTTGTGAAAGTTTTTATAAAGAACCTTTGGTAAATCC